>JACXGJ010003591.1:0-52453 GCA_016801105.1 Esox niger
ATTAAATTTAAGGCAATTAAAGGGGCCTCCTCAAATGAGCAGACAGGCTGGGCAACTTATAATTGCATGTCTAAAAATGTTATCGAGCTTTAATATATTACATCTATAATCAATTTAACCAGGTGTATCTCGAGGGCATTGTATGATCATTATTGTTATTCGACTTAATGTATACTTCTTTTTTGTTCTCATTGAAACTTTTCTTCTTTTCTTGTCAATGAAGAGCTGGCAAGCTGAAGTAATCTCTTCAGTGTTAAGATAACTTTTCCAAGGCTTTAAAATCCGCCTTTGTCATTCAGTAACAAATTCTGAGAAAATGTCACAACTGTGAATCTGTCTTGAACTGACCAACCTAAAAAACGGTGAATCTGGGTGAGAAGGGCACTAGAGGCCAACTAGAGGACAATGGCAACTCTAAGCAGTCACAGTATTTCGGATTTGAGCTGGGAGACACTGATCATACTGCATTAATAGCCTGGGTGCTTCACAAAAGTGGGCTTCATGGGAGAGTGTCAAAAAGAAAGTCATTGTTTAAAATAAATTAAGTCCAATGTCAGTAAGAGTTTGCCAGAAGCATCTGGAAAACTCTGAGAACAAGTGGAAGAAGATCCTATGGTCTAATTAACTTTTTGACTTGTGTTAAACCACACATTATCATGAAAACAGTAAGGCGTGATGGCGGGAGGATGTGTGCAATGAGGATGTTTCTCTGCATCAGGTCCTGGAGATTTTGTGATAGACAGACTGCAAAATAGATGCAGGAAAGTACGAACAATGGAAAAAAAACAAGTTCAGTCTAAAATATATAGATTATTTGACTATCTGTTGCCACCTGCTCATGTGAAACAGTGGTTGCTCTTCGAAAAATATTATAGCTTTTTACTTGAATTTGGAGTTGTTTAGTAAGTTTTTTTTAAAAACATTAGAACCTGATACTACATAGAAAACATAGAGTACTCTGTAGGGAAATTGTGTAGCGCTGGGAAAATAATGACATTCTCTTAAATGTATAAATAAATATACACAAATAGTTAATTTAATCAAAATGATTTGCTTAAATAAATGTATTTAGGAAATGTCTAGGATAAGGTGATGTCTCAGTTAGCTTTTCTAGTGTTAACATACTATGTTATGTTTTGGAAAAATCATTAATAAACCTTACAGTACATGGTTATTTTAAAGATTTAAAGTAACCACAGCATTGAAATACACCGTATACTAGATAATTATCAGTCATACAGATTGAAGTGGGAAGCAGAGGAAGCAATGCTTATACCTGAGCTATAAATGATGATGATCGTGTAGGGATAGGCTGACAGCATTACCCGTGTTCTGTATATAATTATATGTGAAGACATGGTGAGAGTGTGTGTCTGTATGTTTTGTCTTCAGTTCTAGATCTCATCCATCAACACTGAGCGCATCACATATTCTGTTCCTGACACACACACACCCCCAAATACATACCCGCACACACCGTAAATACACAGTGCTGTTATCGACTGTTAAGTCACAAGACAAAATGATACTCTTAAGTGGTTTTACTCAAGGGACACCCCATCTACAACCAATGGCTTGGCTGTCTTCCTAAGCCCTGTGTTTAATAGTATCGTCTCCTTCATCATATACAGCTCCGAAAAAAATTAAGAGACCACTGCACCTTTTTCTTTCCTTTCCAAGAGTCGTAAAGGAAGGTTTTGAGTGAAGAACAGAGGGGTTTAAGGGAAAAAAGGAAAGAAAAAGGTGCAATGTTCTCTTAAATGTTATTGGAGCTGTAGGGTAATACAAAAAACAATTTGAAGGTTTAGGTTTGAAGCTCATCCCTGATCTGAGTTCACCAGTGCCAAAATAGTTTGATCACAAACCTCGGCTGATGCTCATGTGACTGTGAAATCACTAACTAGTCAGCAGTGAATGCATAGAATAGGTTAATCAGTGAAGTCAAATGCGCTGATATTGATCTAGGTGTTTTCTAGCTTCGTGGCCCAGTAAAAAACAGCTGTATGCAGGCAACTGTTGTTGGTGTGTTCAGAGAAATGCGTACGACTCTAGAAGGTAATATTGTTCCATTGGTGTCATGACATTTGTTGGGGCTGCAGAGGCAGGAGGAGGAGATCAGAGGGTGAGAGGGACCAGAGCAAAATGGCTAGCCTGTTAGTGATGAGTACTGGTACCAGTCGGAAGGTAAAGTAAGCAATACTGTTACGCTACAAGAGACAGTCATTAGGTCAATTCCCTACACTGTATCACACTATTGTCAGCAGTCATCTGTTTATTAGTTTGATCAGCAATGCCACTCAGCACCCAGAGCGCCTTTCAACTACAGAACAGAGAAGGTGTGTGTTTGTGTTCTCAGGGGGATGCTTCAGTATAGGTAGCTATCTGGCTGTTAAGAACAATTAATAATTTACCTACAGTGTAGCACATGTCTGTTACCACCCAGTATGCAGTAGTCAAAATATGCTTCAGCAATTCTCCAAAGAGACTGTTTTAATCACATTATTCTCAGCTGGATGCTATCCATTAGCCTTGGGATGCTAACGCTAAATAACCAAGCTAAGACTTAAAACCTTCTCTGCCATTCCGTTTTACATCCGCTTCCCACTCATTCTTCCCAGACTACAGACATGCCATGACTGTGTACAATAAATCTCTTAAAGGGGCACTCTGGGATTCCAAGTAAAACAAACAAAACATTTTGTGTTAACCCTTTAGACCCCCATATAATGTTAGAATTCTGCTGTAGATTAATGAAAATTCTCAAAATAAATAATATTTGCTCACACATTTCCGACAAGCAAATAAACAAGTAACTTGGAATAATACAATTTCTCCCAGTTTTCTCCAAATGTGTAGACACTTCGGAACAAAATACTATTCACAATCAACACAATGAAGAATTGGCAATGTAGGTTCCCTGGTGTGCTCTCCCTCTTTCTACAACTGTCCCTTTCCTCCCTCTCCCTCCTCTTCTCCATATTGCTCCCCTCCACCCTCTATGAGTGACACATTTTCCCCCACACAACAGTTCTAGGTAGCCTAGCAGACAAATCTGATAATTAGCTAGTTACCGCAAGCAGCTGGGGTCATTTCTGTGTGAATTTATGAAACACATCGGTAGAAACTAGAAATAAGCATCCAACTCTTTTCCTGACAAGATTGAGGCAGCAAACATCCGAGGTCCACAGGTAATGTGATCTTAACAAAAGAAACCTTATGGCACACAAATCTCAATTACAAACAACTTTATATTGATAAGTGAAAATATGTCTATATATCTATCAGCAGATTCATCACATCACAATCAAGTGAGTGTTGTGAGCAAAGCACAACATTACCACCACCGCTCATGGTTAGCCTAACTGGTGAAAGTGACTGCTCGTTGCGTTGTAAGAGAAGCACACATTTGTGGCCACATAGCTTTTCCAGTTAGCCTGACAGACAAACTGGACAGTTGGCTGGCTTGTTGTCTATGGCAAGCGGCAGTTGCATTTTCCATGTGTGAATGATATCAGAGCAGACAAGAGAAAACATAAAACTAATTGGCCGACTATACAGCTAAAAACCACAACAACACTACTCAAAAAAAGTAATAAGACATAATCATTACAGTATAACACCAAATCAGTTAAACTTCAGGGATATAAATCTGTCCAGTTAGGAAGAAAAAGAGATTGCACAACAGAGTTTCACAGGACATCTACACAAATTCCGTATTAGAAAATAACGCCAGGCTGCGTAACAATGGCCTCAGTATTCACTACGTGTGAGGTAACAGAATACTTAACTAACAAATAATTATTTCACTCTGACTCCTGCAGAAAAATGGTGACATGTACATGAAAAGTGGTCGCCTACAGTACGAGGTTCGTCATAGGAAGAAAACTGTGTCCTTCACACAAAAGAAATGCCTTTGCATATCACAATTTTCTAATACGGATTTTGTGTAGATGTTACAAAATCCTGTGAGACTGAGCGGAATTGGGAATCAATTTCAATGTTTTTTGGTGCAAAGGAAAGTTATAGCAGGTGCACTGGAGAGGCAAAAGCAAGACAACCCCCAAAAAGGGAATGGTTTTGCTTGTAGAGGCCACACTCAATTGCTGTCTCCTTTTCCTTCCTGACTGATTCTACTCAATCTTTTTCACTACTGGTAGCATGAGGCACTACCTGCAAGTCCATTCAGGTTGCACACATAGTCCAGCTCCTCCAGGATGGCACATTGAGATACCAAGAGATGGGTCGTTACACAAGGTGAGCTGGACAGGGCCGTAGAAGGGCATCAAACCCAGCAACAGGACCGGTATCTGCTCCTTTGTACAACGAGGATCAGGAGGAGAATTGCCAGAGAACTAAAAAATGACCTCCAACGGGCTACTAGTGTGCATGTTTCTGACTAAACTCTCAGAAACAGACTCCATGAGAGTGGCTTGAGGGCCCGACGTCCTCTAGTGGGACCTGTGCTCATAGCCCTGCACCATGCAGCTTGACTGCCATTCGCATCTCACATCACAGTTGAGAGCAGGTACACATTGAACACATGACAGACGTGAAAGAATCTGAAGATTCCGAGGTGAACGCTATGCTTCCTGCAACATCATCCAGCATGACTGGTTTGGCGGTGGGTCAGTGATGGTCTGGGGAGGCATATCCTTGGAGGGTCGCACAGACTTCCATGTGTTAGCCAACGGTAACCTGACTGCCAGGGCACCATCCACTGTCTCATCAGGAGCATTCCCAGATGTTGTCAAGAGTGCATATAGGCACGTGGAGGTCATACACACTACCAAGTCACATTATAAGTTGCTGTGATGAAATTGCCATTTCAATTGTTTACTCTGGTGTTTGAATCCAGCCCTCATTCAGTTGGTGATTTAGATTTCCAGTGACCGTTATTACATGATTTTGTTCTCAACAAATTGAACAATGTACAGTAAAGGTTTTGATCTTTAGTTATTTCTTCATCGAGACCCAATGTGTGATTTATTTGTTCTTTTAACTTTTGAGCAGTTTATTTCCATTATGAGATTGTGCAAGTAATTCTAGCCCCTCAGCTGATGTGCTCATCAATCAAGTCACCACAATAGGGTTGCTTTGGTCATCTAAAGATATTATTCAAGTTTCACAGCACCAAACATCAATTCACTGTTTATTCATGTTACACACCTCAACATCTTTAATGTTTTCAAAGCTTTATCGACAAAGTAGTTTTCAAAATATACACAGCATAACAATGGACAAAGTTTTCATCCAAAGACTGAGGGGTAGGTGTTTTTTTAACGAACACCCAGGCAGACCAAACAGTAAAATAACTTAGTACTGCAGTAGATTGAAGTAGCTCACAAAAAAATACTAAAGATTTACAATGAGCAGCTTAATCTCTAATAAATTCTTCAGTATTTGCTAAAATGTCCTATCAATTTCTATGTTCGTATGTGTACTGGGAAGAGATCAGAATGGGAACGTCATTACCTAGATATGCAAGTTATGCACAAATCTCAGTGTTATATTTCCCATTACAAAATTTGAAAAATGCTAACACCTGCAAAATAGCTATTT
The DNA here is from genome assembly GCA_016801105.1 of Esox niger. Lineage (NCBI taxonomy): Eukaryota > Metazoa > Chordata > Actinopteri > Esociformes > Esocidae > Esox > Esox niger. The sequence continues at coordinate 5,560 of JACXGJ010003591.1, forward strand.
GTCGGCAGAGTGAACTAATGTGTGTCATAATCACATGCATACTGTTGTATCATGACAGTTCTGCAGTAACTTTTATATGTACATTGTCGAGCTGAGATTAAAGCATTTAGGAACCCCAGTGAGTGAGTGACAGTCTGAGCTTTCCTGTTAGGACTCTGTAGAGAGCTTGCATGTGAGCGGCGTCACTAAGCAAATACACCAGCAATCCCCTCCCCGCCTGCCCACACACAAATCCACGTACGCCAACACACACAGCCGGCCCTGCACACTGCAAAGTAGAGGCTAATGTCACCAGACACAACACATGCTATATGCTAAAGGTATACCACATAATGACCAATACAACACTTCAAATACTTCAGTGGTATTAGCCACAATTTGTACATATTTAATATGGTATATATGTGGTTCATGGAGTAGAGTAATTGTTATCCCTTAAAGGCAATTTGTTATTATTGAATAGTGTCTGTGTTGTGCCAGGTTGTGTATTGCAGCACTGGGCTTAGCTTTGTATGCTCCATTAACATTCTGGTCACAGTTGTTCATTCATAAAAGCCTGCCACGGAGCGCTAGACTCATTGTATAGGACACAGCCTTGCCAAGGTCAATGTCCTCAAGCACTGCAGTGAGGCATCACAACAGGGATGTGCACTCATGCATGCACATGCATAATTGCATGAGTGGGATATTATTCACACATGTGCACACACATACAATAATGACTTTATTTGAGGTCACAAATCAGATGCAAAAATTCCAAAAGAAATACATATTTTTAAGGTCTCCATAATGGGAGGACAATTAGGGACACATCCCCACAATGCAAGGAGGCCTATTTCCGGTGACAAAGTACCCCGCTATCTGCCTCGCCCTTGACCTACGTAGGCCTGTCATGTGAAAGCCACATACTGTCAAACTGTGAATACGGTCCAGACTCCCGAATATCTGTACCACAAGTTTGCACTAACCAAGACTATTCAGGCAAATGAACATCAACAAAAGGCATTATCAGATATAAAGAAAAATTACCCTACAAAATTCCATTTTTTATTTCAGTTCTCCATATCCCTCATTCGCTAGGCAGGGAATTAGTCTAAAGTGTGAAGTTTACAAAGTATTTCACAACAAAGACAGCAGAAAATAACACGCTGAATCTTGTGAACTACAGATCTGTCTACATCTTGCCGGTCTATAACAAAATAGTTTTTTTATGATAAAATGTACTAGCTGATATGTTTTACTGAAATCAAACATCGAACAGCCTTTAAATAACATGCTATAATTAGCTTCTATGTCTTCAGCATGAGTAGACATGCTTTGACAGTCTATCAAAGCAGCAGGAATCAAAGTCTAAATTAAACTCCTCCAACTTTCAGCAAATGTTTATTATTCAGCAGTGCATCCACATAGTCGATTGTTTATTAGGTGCAGCAACTTTTGCCTACAAAATTTGTCTGAGCATGGATTTCACAAGATGTGTCTCAGAAATGTCCCTTTTTTCCATGCTTTTGTTTTTTCCATGCTGATGTGATTGTATGCGCACCGGAATATCTTCCACGAACCGGGTGGGGCACAGAAACAAACTGGGCACTGATCATATTTTGAATAAAGGTATAAAATCAACTCACAAATAGAAATGTAATTATGTTTATGTCGATTTTATGATATAATCTAGTCTAGTCAAAAGATTACCGGACTTGGACATCTGACGTAAAACCGTGTCAATTTGGAAAATGTTGCTGTGAGCAACTATAACGTGAGGAGCTTCCCTCTGTGCTAAGCTAATTAACCCATCCATTAAACAGCGGTAAAAGCCTTTAATGGCATTAATCTTCACCTTCCTACTGTTTGACTGGTCGATCAGCGGAACAGGGATTATGGGAAATTGGTTGCTTTCTTTTCACTTGGAGGCATAAACCTACTCCTAGCACTACTCTTTGCAAGCACATTTGTTGCATAGTCTGCAGTTCTCCCAGTAAACCCACATGATTAAGTACTGATCCTAGATCGCTATGGGCCCCATTCAATCTTCAGATAAGATGACTTAAGTAAACAAGATGTGACTTCTGGTTTTAGAGTTTTATATAGTCTTGCAAAAGGTTTCTATCTAACAAAGAAAATATGTTGGAAGGACAGGAGTTTCCAAAACACACAGAATTGATAGTGCTGGAGATACTACGGGCCTTCCATTCAGAGCGATCTTGAGTTACCTGTTTTAGTACATTTAACATTTCTTATTAATTATATTTTCATTGTCAGTTGTGATCAATAAAAATATAAGTTATAACTGTCAAAGTAGTAAGCAGAGCCGGCAAAGTGAGCGAGCAAGCGACTGCCTGCTTGCCTGCCTGACTGGCTACCCCTTGTTAAATAGCGTAGCGGTTAGCAAAGCGGACCTGCAAATTATAGGTCCTGTGTTTGGATCTGCTCACAGTCAAAGCACGCAATATGAATTGTTCCATATAGATGAAAACTTCACTGGCTTAAACCTTCAGTATCTATAGTATGTTTGAAATAAAACAGTATGGTTATTATGAGACAGTTTCTGGGGGATTTTTGAAGTACGCATCCGTACATTTTGGGTCAGGATAGACAAACACATTTGACGTCTACAACATACAGTAGTTACGTTATAGTAAGCCTCAACTAGAATTGTATACGGTTAAATTGCGACTTTTCCTGGCATAGAAAAGTTCATCTTCAGTCTCACTAGCAATTGCTCAAGTCTTATGAATATTTCTAGGAAGATAGTAGATAGTAGATAAGCCTATTACTGGCTATATAGCTATTAAAATTTCCAGCAAAAGCATGGAGGTAAATTTTATAAGAAACGTTTGTCAGTTTAACACAGTGCTCAATGATGTGTAGCGACTGCTGAAATGTGTTATGCCGTGGCGTAGTTGTTAAAGACAGTGCCTTTTACGTGGAAGGTACATTTTATTTGGGGGCCGCAATAAAACTACGTTATACAGTACTTTTTCTGGTGAATTCAACGATTGTCTTGTCTTTTCACTTGACGAAAAAGTTCATTATCATCACCTTTATGGATAGTTATTGTGTCAATGTAATTCACGAATGAAAGAAAGTATAATGTTATGCCATGAAATGAAATACCTTTGGCAGACTCGCTAGCAATTTTTCATGTCTTGACTATTGCAGGAAGTTAGTAGATACTGGTAAAGCATATTACTGGCTAATACGCTGTTAAAATGGCCAATGGCAAATGCCATGCTGTTCATAGACGCTATTTGTGGTGGAGATAAACCAAATTTTTTTTTTTGTCAGTTGAACACAATTCTAAATGGTGTCTAGTCACAGGCCAAATGTGCAGCACTGTAGCATAGTGGTTAAATAGTGCCTCTCACGAGGGAGACCTGAGTTCGAATCCAAACTTAGTAAGAAACGTCAGTTTTAACTGTATCAATATCATTCATGATTGGCCAGTTAGCTGTTGAAACGGACAGTGACAAAAGAGGATTAGTTCAGGGTAGTAACAAGAGGCTATATTGACAACATTCAAATGTACAGCTCTGTGGTGTAGTGGTAAATGACACAGCCTTCAACGTGGGTGACCTGGGTTTAATTCTCAAGAGGGCAACACTTTTTATTGTGGGCCGGCTGAACAAGGCTTGTCTGGTTTCTTGATATTTCCAATTTGTATATGTTTATATTGTTGTAATTATGAGTTCAGCTGTAAGATATTTTGGTCTCTCTGTGTAAATAAAGGCAAATAAAATATATAACTTCTCTTTAGTGTGTATCAGGTCATTTGTGCCTACAGGCCTAAATCTTTCAAATTATAAACAGATGGCTGTATAATAAAAGCTATCAACTACTTTAAATAATACACAGAAGGAGCCACAGCTTAATAAAATACATGCAAGCACTCTAGCATGCACACACACAGCTTTCATACTGAGCAAGAGAAGTTAGATGTGAGGGTCAAAATAGATTCTGTAAACAACTTTGATTGTGTAGCCGAAGTCCAAGGGGTCATTGGTAAGTGTCTGATTTCAAAGCGCCACGCTGAGGTGACATAACATGGTTTGATAATCAAAAGTATTTGAGGTGATTCATGTACATTTCTGAGACGGACTCAAAGTAGGTTATGGAAGTTCACCTTTTTTACAACTGGTTTTATTTTAACTCTTTTTGTGCTTGTAGTTGATCCTCATAACCATATCTTTGGTCATTGTATCACCTATTAGTTTGCTAGTGGGAAAGCAAAACATTATACTTTTCAAAGCAAAGTTTATACTTTTGTTTTCATTCCCATTTAGTATGATTGGACAGTGTTAAACCGTTGAGAAGACATACAGTGGGGCAAGAAAGTATTTAGTCAGCCACCAAATGTGCAAGTTCTCCCACTTAAAAATATGAGAGAGGCCTGTAATTTTCATCATAGGTACATTTCAACGATGAGAGACAAAATGAGGAAAAATCCAGAGAATCACATTTTAGGATTTTTTATGAATTTATTGGTAAATTCCTTGGTAAAATAAGTATTTGGTCACCTACAAACAAGCAAGATTTCTGGCTCTTACAGACTTGTAACTTCTTTAAGAGGCTCCTCTGTCCTCCACTCGTTACCTGTATTAATGGCACCTGTTTGAACTTGTTATCAGTATAAAAGACACCTGTCAACAAATCTCAAACAGTCACACTCCAAACTCCACTATGGCCAAGACCAAAGAGCTGTCCAAGGACGCCAGAAACAGAATTGTAGACCTGCACCAAACTGAGAAGACTAAATCTGCAATAGGTAAGCAGTTTGGTATAAAGAAATCAACTGTGGGAGCAATTATAAGAAAATGGAAGACATATAAGACCACTGATAATCTCTCTCGATCCGGGGCTCCACGCAAGATCTCACCCCGTGGGCTCAAAATTATCACAAGAACGGTGAGCAAAAATCCCAGAACCACACGGGGAAACCTAGTGAATGACCTGCAGAGAGCTGGGGCCAAAGTAACAAAGGCTACATTCGGTAACACACTACGCCGCCAGGGACTCAAATCCTGCAGTGCCAGACGTGTCCCCCTGCTTAAACCAGTACATGTCCAGACCTGTCTGAGGTTTGCTAGAAAGCATTTAGATGATTCAGAAGAGGATTGAGAGAATGTCATATGGTCAGATGAAACCAAAATATAACTTTTTGGTAAAAACTCAATTCGTCGTGTTTGGAGGAGAAAGAATGCTGAGTTGCATCCAAAGAACACCATACCTACTGTGACAATGATCCCAAACACACCGCCCAGGCAACGAAGGAGTGGCTTCGTAAGAAGCATTTCAAGGTCCTGGAGTGGCCTAGCTTGTCACCAGATCTCAACCCCATAGAAAATCTTTGGAGGGAGTTGAAAGTCTGTGTTACCCAGCGACAGCCCCAAAACATCACTGCTCTAGAGGAGGTCTGCATGGAGGAATGTGCCAAAATACCAGCAACAGTGTGTGAAAACCTTGTGAAGACTTACAGAAAACGTTTGACCTCTGTCGTTGCCAACAAAGGGTATATAACAAAGTATTGAGATTAACTTTTGTTATTGACCAAATACTTATTTTCCACCATAATTTACCAATAAATTCATAAAAAAACCTACAATGTGATTTTCTGGATTTTGTTTGTGCCTATGAAAATTATAGGGCTCTCTCATATTTTTAAGTGGGAGAACTTGCACAATTGGTGGCTGACTAAATACATTTTTGCACCACTGTATATTTGCAAACAAAAACCTTTGGGTCGGAAATGTCTTTCTTTTGTTAGAAATATAAAGCAACACAATAACTCTGACAGTAATAAATCTGTCTTGCTAACCCGTCGATAAATATATTGACCAGATATCCTACTACACTGTTGCATGTGTCCTCTCCCACACATCTTGCTAGCTAGCTGAAGTGTGACTCGTTCTCTAGCTAGCTGGCACATTATAAATGATTTCCTTACTAATCCCATAATGAATAACAAATTCAACCCACAAAATGCAGAATTTTTGGGTCACTTCCTAAATTTAGTTCAGATTGCATTCTCATTTGAACTGCACAAGTATTAATTTTCAAGTGACACAAAACGGCCTTGTTCAAGCGGACCATGATGCAGTTACTCTGTGCTTACTAGCCTCTAACCGGGCTAAGGGAGAACACACACCAGCATTTGAATCAACTGGACTAAATAAGCTAGGTGTCTGTCACGGTTTGTGACAGGACACAGGCACAGAGGTATTAGTAAAGAAAAGTATTCATTAATTCAAAAACATACTTGTAATAACGCTTTGGAAAGGTGGTCCACAGACAACACAAATAACACGGAACAATGAATGACCGAAACACAGGGAACAATGGAAACTCAGGCACATTTTATTGCTAGAACAAGCAAACCTTTTAATATGTTACTATGAATTTAAATGAGGACACTGTCCACTGGCCCGATGTTAGGTCTTATTGGCCCCGGGCCATCGTTAATGTTGAACCCTGCAACATGTTGGTGAGTAAAATGTATTGGTGAAAAAAACTACAAGTTCATGTTTGCCATTGGAACGCAACACTGTACGTTGGGTCAGCAACACTACAATATGAAATATACAGCACCGGAATCAATTTAGGGACAACTGCAACTTTTTCTTTCCTTTGCAAAAAAGTTGAAAGTGAAGTTTTGAGTGAGGAGCAGGGGCGATCAATTTGCAGTGGTCTTTAACCCTTCTGTTCTGCACTCAAAACCATCCTTTTCAACTTTTCTGGAAAGTAAAACAAAAGGTACAGTGGTCTCTTAATTTTTTTCAGAGCTGTACACCGTTCAAAAGTTTTAGGTGACTTAGAAATGTCCTTGTTTTAAAAATAAACATACATGAAATTTGATTGGAAATATAGAAACATTAATAGGAAGTACAGTAATTGACAAGGTAAGACATTTTTTTTCACTGAAATAATAATTGTGTCCTTCAAACTTTGCTTTTATCAAAAAATACTCCATTTGCAGCAATTGCAGTCTTGCAGACCTTTAGCATACTAGTTGTCAATTTGTTGAGGTAATGTGAAGCGATTTCACACCGTGCTTCCTAAAGGAACTGAAAAAAAAAGAAATGTTTCTTTAGAAAACAAGGCCATTTCCAAGTGCCCCAATAAAGAAGCTTGTTGAATACAATATCTCACAAAATGCTTTGTGGATTTGGATTCAGTGCATGTTTTTTGTCTTGCATGCATATTGATTGGGTAATTAATCATAGATACACAATTAAAAATTTCATACTCATAACATTCTTTAAGCAAATCCGAGCACTTTGATTTTTGCATCCATTACTTAGAAAGATGGCATTTTCCAGTTATATAGCATAGGTATAGTCAATCACTCCAACAAAATGGAACATCGTCTTTGCAAGACAGTATTAAGGTTAATTCAATATTCAGTTCTAAGGCAAGAAGCTACACTTGGATTGTTCAACAATTTTAAGAAAAATTTAAACAATTATTACAGTTCACATTCGAAACCCCTAATGACAAGCACTACAAATGTACCCTTGTGAAAAGCAGTAAAGGAATATTCTTCTGGAACAGTGGTAACCTTACAATCCACCTTCTCCCGACATCAGGCTGCAGTAACAATTAACAGGATTCACCGGATCACACTGTTGCCAATTAAAACTTCACAACAGACTGTCCCCTAAATGTCACTCTTTACCCTTTAGTGCTTGACTTTTCACCATGTTCCATAAAGATTTTGAATAAAAATTGTAAACAGTGAACCATTTGGAATTTTGACATCATGATCTCATCATGTCTGTCCTAAACGTGGAAAAATTGGTGCTGGACTACCTATAGTACAGTCATAACGGTTTTATAGATACATTCATTATAGTATACCATGTGGCATGGCTTCTCACAGCATGAATGCTTCACTCGAGCTATAGAAATTTGTAGCATATGCAGCCATTATGCAGCATTGCATTGAACAATCTGAGAGTCGTATTTATCTGCTTTGTGGAATAGGGATGAGTTAGGATACATTTCCAAATCCTTCCATAGTGCACTATTTTGAACCAGATATCAATTAGCATGGCAAAACATTGTGCTCAATGAAGGGAATATGGTTCAATTTGGGACAAAGCTTTTGGACTGCATGCTTGGCTAAGCTGCATGCATCAGGATGATTGAAATGTCCTGGATGACAACATAGACAAGTCTGCCAGCTAAATGAATTATTAACTGATGAATGTGTCAAAGGAGTGAGAGACTTGACAGGGTAGACCCATTGTGGAACGAGACTATCATTAAAAGGCATATTGAAACGGCTTTGGTTCTACACTCAAAAGCAGACATGGACTGGGTCTTTTGTTGATGCAGTTTTAATCAGAGATTTGACAGGAGCAGATCGGAGGCAGGCAACGGTTTTGGAGTAATAAAGTACAGACTGCCGATAGGCAGATTCTTGGTCGGGGACAGGTCGGTACCAGATGTATCAGTGAATCAGGCAGGCTGATGGCAGATTGGAACGTAGTTGGCGCAGGCAGGAGGTCAGTACACAGGTAGGAGAGCGGAACAAACTATGAGACAGACGGCGAGTAGACGTGAGAACGCTTGGCATGGGAACACAAGACAAACAGGCACAGAACAAACAGAAGGCTCAGTGGGCTAACAAGTGAACCGGGAACACCTGGGAGGGAGGATGACGACAACAGACAGGTGACGGGGTGACAGTACTCCCCCAAAGGGACACCACCCAGCGTCCTACCGAAGGGCGCACCTGGCTGACTGGGGAGGTGACAGTTGAAGTCCATGATGGGTCCAGAATATCCCTGGCAGGGACCCAGCTATGCTCCTCGAGACCGTAACCCTCCCAGTCAACCAGGCACTGGAAACCCCAACCCCAGGACTGGACCCTAAGAAGGCGTCACACGGTGTAGGCAGGGAGACGGTCGACCAACCGGAGGAGGCGAGGGATATGCCTAGGGATGGGAGCTAAAGGACCAGAAGCAACATGTTTAACACAAGCAACATGTAACAGAGGTGGACCCTGAGAGAGGCGGGAGTTTGAGACAGACCGAGACTGAGGACTGTGGAGATGGGGAACGGACTCATGAACCGCGGGGCAAGTTCCTCAAAACCCCACAATGAACTGGCTGGAAAGATCAGGATGTATAAGAATGGGAGCAGAGGTGAAACGTTGCTTGAGCTGGGAAAAGGCACTGGAAGCCTCAGGGGACCAGATAAAGCAGACCAATTTGAGGTGAGTGCGGTGAGAAGAGAAGCCAGGGTGCTCTAGCCATGGATGAAATGCCAATAAAAATTGGCAAAACCCAGGAATCTTTGTCGTTCATCTCTTGTCATTGGCTGGACCAATGCTACACCACAATAACTTTCTTGGGGTCCATCTGGATGCTCCCAGCCTTGATAACGTAGCCTAAGAAAGTGATGGTGGGGCGGTGAAACTCACATTTCACAGCCTTGACGTAAAGATGATTCTCCAGGAGACGCTGAAGAACTTGTTGGACATGAGCCATGTGTTCTTCTGGTGTGTTGGAAAATGTTGTAATGTCATCAAGGTATATGAAAACAAGTGCATTCAACATATCTCGGAGAACGTCATTTACTAGGGCATACAGCTGAGACCGAAACGCATTAATTGATATTCATATTGGCTGCTAGAGTTGAAAGCAGTTTTCCATTCATAACCTTTGCGGATACACATAAGGTGATAGGCATTACGGAGATTGAGTAACGTGAAGATGTTCACAATCTTGTCAGGCTGTGCTGAGGCTGTGGGAAAAGGCAACATTATGAACTCTGATTGCTTCTTCTGGAAGGTTAATAGTGCAAAGCGAACACAGTGATGGAAAGACAAGTCATGTGCAGCAGACCAAATCTGTGAGAAGTAGGTGCCGAAACAAACTAAGGAAAATTTGATAGGTGCTAGATTCTTTTCCAGCAGGATCCGGCTCAAATTAACCACAGGTAACCACTGGTAAGTACCACAATGTGGTAATTCTTCACTATGCGTGTGTAGTAGGCGCAAACGATTGCACCATTGGGTTGCCTGGCTAACAGAATTGTTCTAGTAGACTGGCAAAGGTAAATTCTTGGCAATCCAAAATGTTCTGTAAATCTCTGGTGACTTTCAGGAGCGGTTCTTCGTGTCTGCCAATGGCAGCTCCCTTGAGAGATCTGAGTCCGCTGGGTCTGTCATGGCCTGTTCTTACTGTAACGGTTCTGGTGCTAGACACAAAAGCAGACCTGGCCCTGTATCGGTAAATAAGGCAGGCAAACCACAGACTGGATCATAGTTTGGGTAGGCAGGAGGTCAATACACAGGTAGTGTGGGGGATTTTTGAGTGTATCTGCAGAAGGACCTGGCTTTTATGTCTGTCATTATTGTATGATTTTCATTAAAGTCTATTGGATTCACAAAGTCCTGAGTTGAAATGCATTTGTTTTTAGTAAAGTGTGGTTGATTTTCCACGACAGTAGGAAAGCAGACCAAACTAGGAGACACATGGGGAATAGATGCAGGAACACTTGGCATGGGAACACAAGACAAACTGGTACAGAACAAAAAGAGGATATGGGTTAAATATACAGCGGGTAATCAAGAGAACCGGGAACACCTGGGTGAAGATGATGAGAACGGTACATCTGAGTATTTAATATACATTATGTTTAACAAATAATGATAAACTAATGAAATCATTCAAACATTGCAAAAGTTCTTGACATAAACACACATAAAGGCACAAAACAATCTCAATAATATTTTTGTATGAACCATCAGACTAGATATACTTTTAACTCAGGAGACATTCAGATTCAGAAAGGCCATAAAAACAGTAAATAACCTAATGCATAGGCCTGTCAATTCGTTAGTATTTTATAAAAAGTGGTTTATTACAAATTATTGTTACAAGCAATTTCATTAATTACAATTGCAAATAAACTGTAACAGTAAAATGGTCAGCCCTCTACCAAAATCATCAGATCTTTTTTAATAATTGGAATGGTTAAAATCATAAAGAGTTATGGTACATTGCCTTTGACTTATAGTTGCAATATATACCTCTTTAAATAACATTTATTTATCAGTCTTGTTGTCTCATGATGCACATTTTTGCTTTTAAGAAATACCACATTCAAATGACAAGAACATAAATGTACAGCTCCAGAAAAGATTAATGGATCACTGCACCTTTTTCTTTCCATTACAAAAAAGTAGAAAAAGGTTTTGAGTGAGGAACAGAAGGGATAAAATTAGGAGACCACTGCTAATTGAACTCTTCTGTTCCTTACATAGTACTTTCCTTTCCAACTTTTTTGGAAAGGAAAGAAAAAAAATGCCTCTTATTCCGGAGCTGTATATTTCTGAGAATAATTTGTATTCATCAAAAGTTTGTAAACAATGTTCCCCCTAATATTTCAGTTAGCACTTAATAGGGGTTGTATTTATTGCTACATCTCTAACCAACATGCTGAAAATATTCCCACTGACATTTCAGAAATGTTATTTAATGCCATGATTTTGCATGTCACTAATAATCACAAAAAAATCATCAATTGGTTACTCGGTGCAAGAAGTATATTTCAAAACTGCTATTGGCCATACTGAAAATATGGGGTTCTATGCTACATGAGCCAACTGATAGCGCTCTGCACTTTCATGGCTGGATTTCTTTTAAATATTTTTTTAATTCATGTATGTGAGAACTACTAGAAAAAATATGTCATGCTGTAACTGTAGGGCTAATACAGTATTCCGTTCACTTGTTCCCACAGTTTTCTGCCAGCACAATGCACACACAACTGCAGTGATGTATCAGTAACATCCCCTCCAAATTGTTGGTGCCATACGGGCTGGTCTGAGTATTTCACAATCTGCTCAGTTACTGGGATTTTCACTCACAACCATTTCTAGGTTTTACAAAGAATGGTGTGAAAAGGGATAAACATCCAGTATGCGTCAGTCCTGTGGGCGAAAATGCCTTGTCGATGCTAGAGGTCAGAGGAGCATGGGCTGACTGATTCAAGCTGATAGAAGAGGAACTTTGACTGAAATAACCACTCGTTACAACCGAGGTATGCAGCAAAGCATTTGTGAAGCCACAACACGCACAACCTTGAGGCGGATGGGTTACAACAGCAGAAGACCCCACCGGGTACCACTCATCTCCACTACAAATAGGAAAAAGAGGCTACAATTCGCACGAGCTCACCAAAATTGGACAGTTGAAGACTGGAAAAATGTTGCCTCGATTTCTGTTGAGACATTCAGATGGTAGAGTCGGAATTTGGCGTAAACAGAATGAGAACGTGGATCCATCATGCCTTGTTACCACTGTGCAGGCTGGTGGTGGTGGTGGTGGTGTAATGGTGTGGGGGATGTTTTCTTGGCACACTTTAGGCCCCTTAGTGCCAATTGGGCATCTTTTAAATGCCACGGCCTACCTGAGCATTGCTTCTGACCATGTCCATCCCTTTATGGCCACCATGTACCCATCCTCTGATGGCTACTTCCAGCAGGATAATGCACCATGTCACAAAGCTCGAATCATTTCAGATTGGTTTATTGAACATGACAATGAGTTCACTGTACTAAAATGGCCCCCAAAGTCACCAGATCTCAACCCAATAGAGCATATTTTGGATGTGGTGGAATGGGAGCTTGGTGCCCTGAATGTGCATCCCACAAATTTCCATCAACTGCAAGATGCTATCCTATCAATATGGGCCAACATTTCTAAAGAATGCTTTTAGCACCTTGTTGAATCAATGCCACGTAGAATTAAGGCAGTTCTGAAGGCGAAAGGGGGTCAAAAACAGTATTAGTATGGTGTTCCTAATAATCCTTTAAGTGAATGATAACTTAATGAGTGTAAAGTTCAGTATGTGGCGCAACAGCAATTTTGGGTTTGATTACAGGCTCAAAATGTCCAGAAACAAAGAACTTTCTTTTGAGTCTCATCAGTCAATTCTGGTTCTGAGAAATTAAGGCTATTCCATGCGAGAAAGGATCTGCTGTTTCCACCTACAATAGTTGTCCACAGTATCCGCACTGTATTTTGGATCAATCGGATGTTATTTTAATAAGCAAAAAATTGCTTTATTTAAAAAACTAGGGCATTTCTAAGTGACGTCAAATGTTTCAATAGTATTGTGTCATGTACAATATTTTTCTGCCATTTTATTAAGTACTGTGTAGCAATCCCAATTTATTGGGTATTCCTCTACCAGCTTTGCATACCAGAATTTGGTCAGTCTCTCCCATTCATCCTTCTAGATCCTTTTAAATGCAATCTTAAGGTTTCCCTACAGACGTTCCATTGGGTTCATGTCTGGAGTTTGGCTGGGCCAGTCAAGGATATTTACAGGCTTGTCCTGAAGCAACTCCAACTCATTGTCTTGTGTGCTTTGGGTCATTGTTGTCATGAAAGATTAACCTTTGCCACAATCTGAGGTCCTGTGCACTTTGAATCATGTTTTCTTAAATTATTTCTCTGTATTTTGCTCCCTTCATCCTAGTCTCACAGTGATTATAAAAATGTAGGATAATAGCATGTTAATTAGTCCCTAAACCATTTAAACTATGTTAATTATTTGATTGTGAGATGCTCAATTATTTTTTATGTCTGAATTAATGATGCTTAATGAATTATTTCTTATTTTTTCAAATTGGGAAACAAATAGTCATTGAAATTACAAATTTGCTGTCTCGGGCTGGTTAGTCTAGCTAATCATGATTAACTAGACTAGCCAGCGAGCTCATGTTTACTGTTGGACAACATTGGGGTACAATGGCAAAATGGCTGATCTGATTGATCAAGATCACTGGATAAGAATTGGGCTGCCTGTTTTTCCTCAAAATTACTGGTGAGATCTGACTTCACTGTGAAAATGTAGCCTTTTGAAAAAGAAGAGGATCAATAAAAATTATCACTCTTGAATTCAACCAATCGCCTAGGCTCTATGGCCTAATGGCCCAAAACAATATTATCGTATTGTTGCATGAAATTACAACACATGCAGTCAGGATATTTTGCATCTGAATGCTGATCACCTCATGAGTCTCTTGTTGGCTAACCACATGGGTTTCACCACTTTCACTACAGTAATTCCAGCATCCAGACATCTCATCATTATGAACGAAAAACGGATAAATAGAAAAAAATGGAAAACAAGAAAAAGAACCAGGCAAGCCAATTACAGCCGACCCACAATTGGAATGGAAGAATGTTGTTGCCCTTTGCCGGATTTGAACCGGGGTCTGCCATGACAGACTTTGTCTTGAACCACTACACCACCAAGCTTTATGTGTGCCGTGTGTCGGTATAGCAACTCGACATTAGATACGTTTGTTGTTTATTAACCTAATGCCAAGTTTAAATATTTTGCTAGACCCTATTAAGCATTGCGTTTTTTAAACTGATGTATAGACTGACTTTTCTTTTTAGGTTTACTAATTATGTTCACCACAGTTCGCATCTATGAACTGCAAGGCTTTTGCCACTGGCTGTTTCAACAGCTAATTAGCCAGTAATTGGCATACTAGTATCAACTAACTTACTACTTGGAATTGTCATAAGAACTGAGCAATTGCTTGTGAGACTAAAGATGAACTTTGCACTGCCAAAGCTATTTCATTTCTTGGCACAACAATAACATTTTTTTATTCATTTGTGAATGAGATTCATTGTGTTTACAATCAAATGTAATCTTAAAATTATCATACAATTATCCCTCAATATTATCTGTCTTATCCTTACGATCAAACCCACCCCTGGTTGGAGCTTGTGTAAACCAATGTAAAAAAATAAGGCCATGTTTGATTCGCAATAAGACCAACATTATCGTGCAAAACAACAATCGTAACTGCCTCAGTAACAGCAACCACGATTATAATAATAATAATACGTAATATAAAATACGATGACAAGGAACATAACACATATAAACTTACAGCAATATCAAATATTGTATCACAACCATAAGCTATTATTGTATTGTTTATTTATTTCACTTCATTCAGCATTTTCAATCTTCTGATGTTTATGCGTTGGTAAGGTTTGACATGCCTTTGTGTATGTAATGCGCAAGACAAATAAACTTGCTTTGCTTTGCTTTTCCTAGGTCACTCAGGCCGTATCGACATACTTGGAGATCATAAATGATCATTATAATTTTGGTGGCTTGCATCTTGATTAGCTAACAGGTCTTAAACTGACTAATGAGAGGATAATAAAACCAGCGGTTCTGGGTCGTGCAGTTTCCCTAATGATGGCAGTGCTTGCTCTTTTGAAAAACTTCAGCTCTGGGCTGAGACATGAAACTGTATCGTAACTGCACTGATTTTGTCATGGAGAATGACAAATGGTTATTTAGCCGAGTCAGGCTATAATTCATGTTAAAATCTATCGATTCATAGGTTGCTGATCACCACAGCCATGTCATATGTAAATAAAGACAGGTGCAGCATGTTATCGCATCCACTGCTTTATCTGATTTATCATCTGCGATGACATCTACGCTCATTTCAACCAGGTGCGACAGTTAAGAGGTTATCATAAGTCACCAGAAACTGTCACAATGTAACCAGAAACAGTTTTATTTTAGGCATACTATAACGTAGCTTGTGAAACTTGTAGCCAGCAAAATGTTTGTCTATCCTGAACAAACCGTAACACCTAATTTGTTTTGACAGTGTGCGTTTCTTACCACTACGCTATTTAGCAAGGTTCAGTCACTTACTCACTAAGAGACATTTGCTGTTCTTGGACGGCTTCACTTGCCCCGTCCGGCAAAAACTTGAATCTGATTTTCAATATGCCAACTACTCATGTAGCATTAATTCTGTCTCTGTATATCTTTCATCTTAGCAACTTTTTAGTATTCTTGTTAAGCCGTCATGTAGCCATAATGATATAGCCTACTTTTCGTTTTCGAATACATTTGCAACGATTTTGCAATAAAGTTTCACACCGGTGTTCCGGATGGTTTTCTTGGCCTTATGTGTTCATAATTTGTCACCTAATAGTATGTCTTTATTGTGATGATCTTCTATCATTCAATTCTAAACCTCAACAATTTGGTAGGGGGTAAAACTACATCCACGTCTGTATGTGCTAATACATAGGGTAAAACAAAATTATGTTTGTCCAGAAGGATACAAACTTTCTGTAGATTAGCTGAATCAGTTTTTATCCGATATTGTTGTAGGCAGAATTCCCATAACCAAATGTGCTGGGGCTCTGCCCCACCTGGAACTTGTTTAGACCAATAGTTCCAGGCCTTAGCTCCAGTCCAATTTAATTCCTGCTCTGGTTCTAAACACTTCTTACACTTGAATCTTAGAACACTGACATTTAATAAACAGTGACACGGTTTGGATTTTTAGGCACAGTTTGAAGACAAATTCAGAAAGGTCAAAAAGAGAAAAACACCAGATTGCCTTTTACGAATGTATTACGCTATTGTTGCTGTTTATTGAAAACAGGCCAATGATTTTGTGTGTATGAGTGGTGTCACAAGGACTGCCTGGAACAATGTGTATATCAATGTCAGCCCACATTGCAACCAAGTCATACACAGAAGGGTTTTGCTTATACAGGTGAAATATATTTTATTCTGATAAATGAATTACTTCAACATTTTTGTTCAACTATTTGCAGGAACAACAAACATAATAATGGACGATCTGACCAAAGGTCAGAAACCTGAGAAAACGGAAACGGACTGATGAGCTGAAAAAAGACTGCAGCAGCATGACCACAAATTGTATACACAGAATAAAAGATCACAACACAGTCTGTAAATCAATGTTAACATTGACAGGGAAACAGGGTTATCTAGGACAATAAGGAAAAATTACATTGTGATTATAGTCAGTTTTCCCCCAGTCAGAATGAAGTATGGACATCTTGGTGGCAGCTTAGCCTACTCATCTTATTAATGTGGAGACTTTCTTTCTTCCACCTTGCTCAGCTGTCTTTGTCCTCTTATGAATTTCATGCTGTCAATGTCACTCCATGTTCATTCAAGTTTAACATTATTGTTATCTACCGTCCACCAGGTGCCCTTTGAGACTTACTCAATGACTTTGACACCTCGACGAGCTAATTTCCTGATAATGGCTCACAACTCATACTACTAGGCAACTACAACCTCCTAACTTAATCTGCTTTGAGTCTTTTCTTTCCACCATTCGTTCCGCCCATTTCCTCTTTTGAACTCAGCCTTGCCCAGTCCCCTCCCACTCACAAGACAGGTGAGGCATCTCAGCTTTTGTCCATCAAGTCTCAGTGGAATCCCCCCTCCTAATGTGTCTCACTGTTTCTTCTTCAACTCTACCAGGACATTACTTAGATGGTCATACAGCGCCTCAATATAAGTTCTCGCCTTTACTACTATCTTAACTTCTAGCCTGTCATCTCTCCTACCTGTTAAATATCTCTCCCTTTTGTCTTCTGACTCAACCTTTTTGACTCTACTCTTCTCGCTTTCCACCTTCTATGACTCACTTTCCATTATCCTCTTTGTGAACCACTTTAAAAAGAAGGTTGATGACATCAGCACCTTATTCACTCAACCAACTGGGTGTAGTGGTCCCTTACACACCAATCTTGTCAATGCATTCATCTCAATTTTTCTGCTCTCTCCAAAGGATATAACAAGTCAGGCATCAAGACAAGTCACAACCACCGTAAAAGAGGCTATTGGCACTGTCTAAGCTGATTTTGTCTTGTCTCTTTTCTCAGCCTGTTCTCTTCCTCTCATCCTCTCATCTGTTGCCTTTGACATTGTGAACAGTTAGATCTTCCACTTCACCCTTTTTGTACTGGGTGTATCTTGCTTGGGCACACTCGGATTGAATTCTTCTTGGCAGGCCGCTCCTACCTCGTGACTTAGAGAGGATCTTGGTCAACTGAGTCTCAGACCATTTCCATAAAACTTCTAAAACCATTAGCTTTTCAAATCATAACTAAAAGGACTCCATATCCTCCCCCCACCCCATCAATCTCACCTTCCCCAATTATGTAAACTCCATTTATGCTCCTTTTTATTTTTGAAAAAGCATCTAAAATACTAAAAACTGTCATCATGCCAGTAAAATTATAATTTCAATTGCTTTACATAGAGTAGCCAGACAGAAAGGAATAAACAAAGTGGTGCTGATGCAGTCGGCAATGCAGGAAGGAACAGAAAAGGAGAGAGGTTAGTGCTTTCGTAGTGCAATTAATATATTTTGTTGATAAGAATGGCCTATATATGTTTATCTAATATACTGAAGTGGATAAATAAAGGAAGTGTAGTCAAAGAGTTACATTTTCAAACATTTGTGTTACAGAGTAATGGCACATATATATAATATTAGTATTTACTGGTTTCATATGTGAGAGTTTTGTGCATTAATAAGTATAAGTATATTATCTAATACTTAATATCCACACTAGTGCAATTTAGAAGTTAGTAATACATATTTGCAGTACAACTCATATATGATAATAAAAATGAATGTGATTAAAATGGTAACACATTTCAATATTAACATTTTGGGAAAAAGGAGATGGTTTTGTTGGCATTTCTCAAATATTACTCTAGGCCTTCCATAGACTTGCATGAAAAGCAATCAAATAAATATGTTGTTTAAAAATATATTATATTTTGGTTAATTTCAATTATTGAAATTAACCAAGGGGAGTATACCCATGTTTTTTACCTATTACATCTAGGGATGAACTGATCAAACAACATCCCAAAATACTGGATTGGGTATTGGGACAGCGAGTCAATGTAATAAGCCGATACCATGAAACAGATGGTAATACAAATGTGTGGAAAACATGTCATCAGTTGTCAAAGATGGGCGAACAGGAAACATGCCTGCTATACCTACTGCATTCAATAACTACAGAAACGGGGGGTGTATGTGACATGTAACAACTTTACCTGAGAGACATTCTCTGGGACATTTGTTTTTTGTTTAGCAGAAATGCCTTCTTGAAGAACTTTCATGTGACTTAATAACAAACTAATAATGCAAGGTGTAAATACAAATATTATTTAAAACTTGTTTAACTTGAGGAAAATACAGGGCTTTTCTTGCTTGACATGATTGGCTGAGATAATTAAGGGGCTGGACATGCCTGCATGACCTTCTTAGGGAGTTTTTCCAAGCCACTGAAGTTCAACACTACGGATGTTTGCTCCTTGGGGTTTAAGGCCGGGTGTTTTGTGAAAGCACTTTGTGACAACTTCTGTTGTAAAAAGGAAAAAAATAAAAATAAATGTTGATTGATTGATTGATGCCATGACCGTCTCTAACGATGAGGAAATGCCAGACTCAGATACTGCTCAAAAGGTTCACAGAGAACAAGGCAGATTCTTCTGATGAAAGCGATGGTGAAGGAACTGAGATGTATAGTGTTATTATAACATAGGAAGTTGACTGTGTGATGATATCAAAGGAATGTCCTGTGCAAGCAGTGTATGAGAAGGAACTTCAAGCAATTGTATGAAATGGCCGAAAACACAAACTCTGGCTTGTGAGAGGGTGGACAGTTCAAAACAAGTCAAGGACACGTGTGGACAACATTGTGTGTTCTTTCTTTATCAAATGACCAGAGGTCTGAGTTATAAAGATGTTATGTCTTTTTATACAGATGATTCATGAACAAATTATGTGCTAATTATTATTTTTTATCTAAGATGTATCAGAGTAAGAGTGATAAGCAAATGTTGTATACAGCAGGCTCAATCTACTGAATCATATGATTTGTGTCATGGTTATTGAAGAAATAGAGATTTTGAAGTAAATCATGCTTATGTATGCTTTTTTATTCAAAACTAAAACCGATCTTAAAACCACATCGATGTTTACATTGTATTTTTCATATAACAATTATTCAAGGCAAAAACATACACTTTGACAATGAATAAGAAATGAAAGAAAACAAAATAAAAACATTCAAATGGAAGCTGTTTTGTGGGGTCTGTGGTAGGGGATACAAAGAAAGCTTGGGTTGGTTGCTGACCAGTTGCAGGGGGAGTGGCACTGGAAGTAGTTGTAGGGGCTGTGGCTCAATGATCCACTTTGTCGCCAGACGTTTGTTTACACAAATAGATTTTACGTCTTACAAGCTCATTTGGAATAGTTGTATGACCTCTAAAAACTCACCTCACCCCACAGGCCTTCTATCATCAACAATTGTTTTGATTGATGTCACACTTTTGAACAGATTTAACAGGTGCAAACCCTTGATTATCCCTCATTTTAAAATGAATTCACCATTAGAGGTCCATGATGTCCAAATTTAGGCCTGAGCATTACAATTTTTACCTGAGTCAAATCTAGACCCTTTAGACATGAGCATTCTTTTTAGAATATATTCAACATTCCTCTTACTCCTCACAGGCACATTATCCAAAATGTCATTAACCAGGTTATCATTTTGGTCAACAGTTTGCTTAGTTTCAGTCATGTTTACTACATCAGGCCCAGTCTCAGACCTGGGTAGACTTATAGTCAGTGTTTTTGTGTCAAGCTCCCTCTGTCTAACAACAGTAAAGTATCTTTGTAAAATGGCAGAGTATCTTTTAGCTTTCTCATGTAAATACATATCAGACTTCAACAGTATATTGCGAATTGATGAGTCCAAATACTTCTAACAGATGGTCTTACATTGGTGCTAAACGTTTTGGATTCTCAGTTTTTGTAGCTGATCTGGTGGCACCAGAAACATTTTCTGAGCATGATCCATGTTGTTTAACTGTGTCTTGTTGCAATTATACTGGTTAGGAACAGAACTGCAACGCTTAGTAACGGTAGTAGAAATCCCCCAGATTGGTAGATGGTTTTTCTTTACTTTGCGACTGAAGTGTTCATGTATACAATGTTAGCTTTTTGTTTCTTTACTGATCGGAGCTGCTAATCTGTTAAGGTTGTTTGTCCACGCCTTAGATAAAGAGATAATTCACAGAGTGATAGAATTAGGTCGGTGGAAGCTGATTCTAAAATAACTTTTCCTTGACTCGCCGGTGCTTAAATAGCATCTCTAAAAGTGGTACATTTCTACGAATGTGTTTAGACATGATCAAATTTTCTTAGGAACGTACACGACAGGCCAATCCCCTGAAAATAGCCCCGTTCTCAGACGGTAGTCTTCTGATGTTGTAGCTTAAAAGTCAAAGAGTAAATAACCAAAAGGTGGATGTGTGGCGTCTTTAAAACTCTCCATGAAGAATTGAGAGAAAACGGGGTATATCTGTCTGCTTGCATTTCTAATCTGCTGATTGTTGAAGATGAGTTTGTGTTCAAGTTAATAGTTCTACTAGAATTGCCTTTAAAAAACATGTTTTGGACAAGGTATATTGCACTCAGTTTACAGTGGTGTGAATATTATTTTAAAACTCCCTCCCTCTCCAAACTCTGAATTAAATAATTAAAGGGTTGTTTATCTGAATCGGTAACAGATTGTCATCACACAGCAATGTTTGTATACATTCTATGAAAGTCATCTCCCTCACCTTCAACATTTCGTCATACAGCGGTGGCCAACATGAAAAAACAAAGATCACATTCTGAATTTCTTTGGAAAAAACAACGTCAGCACTATTCAACAACATCTTCACAAAATAGGTTTTAACCTATTCGTTGCATAAGCCGTTGTGAAAGCGGCAATACAAATGTTGACGTTACGCAGCTTGATTGGTGTCTGTTTTGTGTAACACCACTGCACCATCGCAACTGTGTCTGAGATGAAAGAGAAATGGCCAACTTCTATTTCACTGGGAGAAAGGTAGTGGCTAAACTCCTCCAGATCTGTAAAATTGTGTTAATAAGGTTAGTCTGCTCACCCCTCTGAACCCAAAGATTGCAAAGCACTGTTTACAACAATGTTTTCCTTGTCAAGCTGTATTCATATTCACGGATATTCACGGATATTCACAGATATTCACTGATTCACTGTTCTTTAGCAACATTGTCAACAACTGGTGTCGGAAGCCACTAGCTTCCTGCTTGTGCTTCAGAAATGTTCTCATGTAATCTGCAAAAAGATTAACTGTTGTCCTGGTGAAATCCCAGACGACAACGCGATAACCTTTCTCAACAGCCTTAACCCGCTCAATAGAAACCTAGGTACCAGTTAAAGCTCTTTCTGAATCAGCATTTGAACAATCAGTTACTTGGTTTTCAGACACTGCACATAATCTACAGAAGGGAAAGGACAGCTTACCATAGACTCTGTGTGTTAAAAAAACTATTGTGTGGCCCCTTTCAGCAGACACAAACAATAACCAAGTAAGATTATGTCTGGATGCCCAATCGGATAAGTCTTTGTCTTGTTGCAGAAAGGGTAAAGACTACAAACTTCGTTATACATTATAGTCTCCCCTTCTTGAAACTTAAACTTCAAATGTATTGCGTTGGTACGACAATCGAAAAGTGCATCCCAAGGGTCAAGGCTCTCTGGAGGATCAAAGGTCTTCAAGAAAGCTTGGATATCTGGGGATGTGTTTCTAAGCTGATTCAACTCACACTCCCATATGTATTGAACATGAACGTTGTGTTGTTCTTTTAAAGCCTCAAGCTTTGTCAGACATTGTTGGTGCATCAACCCATACTGAATCTTTGTCACAGGGTTGATGCTTGTTGAACAATGACACTTTGGGCGACTGTGCCAGAAACAGCCTAGAAATTCGCAGGGCTGTGCACACACAATTGCATTCGGCTTATACATCAACATAGTTTGTCCCAATTTTCATTTCACCCCTGTTCAGGGAGTGATAATCAGAGGCCACATATTATAGAGATTACTTTAGACTTCGGGAGGAGCCCCCCAACTCTACCCCATGACCATTCGCATCAACCTTGTGTCTATAGTGGAATCCTTCAGGTTTCTGGGATCCACCATCTCCCAGGATCTAAAGTGGGAGCCCAACACAGATGCCATCATTCAAAAGGCCCATCAGAGGATATACTTCCTGCACCATCTTAAGAAGCTTAATCTGTCCAAGAAGCTACTGCTTCACTTTTTCACAGCCGTTATCCAGTCTGTTCTCTGCATGTCCATCACTGTTTAGTTAGGATTTGCCAGGAAATTGTCAGAACTGCAGAAAAGATAATTGGTGCCAACCTGCCCTCCATCCAAGATGTATACACAATCAGAGTCAGTAAAAGGGCAGTAAACATCACTCCAGATCCATCACAACCTGGAAACAACCTGTTCCAGACCCTCCTCTCTGGCAGGCGCTACAAAGAACTGTATGCCAAAATGAACAGACACAGGAACAGTTTCTATCCACAGGCCATCACTTTGATGTACAGTCAAATACAGTCACTTAGTGCCAGGCACAATCGCTGTACACCCACCTAGTAACTCTGACCCTAACATCAACCTGTCTACTACTTATTTATTTATAATATTTTTTGGTCATCTTGTAATTCAGTGTTGTTCATACTGTATATATACTGTATATATCATATCAATGCAATTATGTCTGGTGAGAAATCTGTTACAAATAACTTTCATGCAAGCCGAAGCAATCGTAATTGACCGGAATGGGTTGACACCACCACATTCCAGGAACTTGAGTCTGTTGCACATACAACCTTCCTCAAGACGACTACATCATTCACGCTTTAAGCCTTGATTTCATTCTTCATGACAAAGGTGTCTGTGGAAACCGTTTCCTTCCATTGCAAAAATCATTTTTTTCTTTAGCCATCATGGTATTCACACCATAGTAATGTGGCTCCAGATGGGGGCCAACATACAGTCCCCTCCAAAAGTATTGGAACGGTAAGGCAAATTTGTTGTTTCTGATGTTCACTGAAGAAATTTGAGTAAAGATCAAAAGATCAGAATTTCAGCTATAATTTCCTGGTATTCACATCTAGATGTGTTGAACAACTCAGAACATACTGTACTTTGTTTGAACCCACCAATTTTTCAAGTTAGCACAACTATTGGAACATGTGACTGACAGATGTTCCTTGTAACCCAGGTGTTGCCTTTTATGTTGATTGTTCAAACATTAAATAGCTCTGCATGACTTGTCTAAGTTTCCATTATGATGGAAATTTCATCGATAGACACTCTTTTAAGGAGTAAGAACAGAGACAAAATTCTCTTGGCAAAATTAGCAGTATATTTGCAAATAGAAAGACGCGTCAAACGCTTACAGAATAATCATTCGAGGAGCCTCTGAAGAAAATACATTATCAGTCAGTATTTATTATAGTTAGAAGGGGTGTGGTAAAATACTACCCATCAATGATAGGTCGCTCAGGTTTAACCCAAAGGAAGGGTTGTCCTCCCTTTGGGTATCTGCCATAATGTTTACTACAGTGTTTAACTAAAGGGCCAATTGCCCCTATCTTCCCCCAACAACCACATTCCTAAGGAACAATGGACAGATACCCCTATTGGTTAAGTCAGTTGAGCAGATAGTCGAAGTATCAAATGATCCTTGGACATTATACAGATGTGTTTCACAACCAAAGACCAGAGTTAAATACCAGGTAATAGATAAGCAAACATGTCTCCAAAATACATTAGTTACGAAACTGCCACAACACCATCCTTGGTTTAAACGTAGAAAGACTGCATTTCTAGTTAACCAAGATAAACCAACATGAAGACAAGCGAGCTGTCTATGGGAGAAAAGCAAGCCATTATCAAGCTGAGAAAAGAAGGAAAATGGACTAGAGCCATTGGGCAAAGATTTTGAATAGCAAGCACAACAATTTGGAATGTCCTGAAAAAGAAAAGAACTACTGGTGTACTAAGCAACAGAAGTCGAACAGGTCGGCCAAGGAAAACAACAGTAGTTGATGACAGAATTATCGTGAGAAAACCCCCCAAAATATCAGTAAGTGACATCACTAACGACCTCCACAGTGCAGTGAAGGTATCACAATCCAAGACTCAGAGAGCAGAAATATAGAGGCCACACCACAAGATGCAAACCATTCATCAGCAGTAAGAATGGGAATGCCAGATTGAAATTTGCAAAGAAGTAAAGTGATGAGCCACAAACATTATGGAACACAATCTAATGGACTGATGAGACCAAGATTAATCTCTACCAAAGTGATGGAAAGACCAAAGTGTGGAGAAAGAAAGGAACTGCTTATGATCCGAAGAATACAAGCTCATCTGTGAAGCATGGTCATGGCTTGGGCGTGCATGGCTGCTTCTGGAAAAGGCTCATTAATATGTACTGGTGATGTAACTGATGATGGTAGAAGCAGAATGAATTCAGAAGTGTACAGAAACATTCTGTCTGCCAATTTACAGAGACATGCATTGAAACGAATCTGAAGGAAGTTTATCATCCACGAGGACAATGACCCAAAGCACACTGCCAACAAAACAAAGAACTTCATCAGGGGAAAAAAGTGGAAGGTTTTAGACTGGCCAAGTAAATCACCTGACCTTACCCCAATAGAGCATGCATTTCACCTCCTTAAGATGAGACTGAAGGGAGAAACACCACGAAACAAACAAGAACTGAAAGAAGCTGCGGTAAAAGCCTGGAATAACATCACAAAGGAAGAATGCAACAGTTTGGTGACGTCGATGGGTTGCAGGCTTGAGGCAGTTATTGCAAGCAAATATTAAATGTTATTTACTTTAAGATTAATTGTTCCTTTAATTTTGCTCACCTAAAAATGCTGTGGTCTAATACAAACGGTGATATGTCCTAAGTTGTTTAACACATCTTGATGTCTATACCAGGAAATTAAAGATGAAATTCTGAACTCATGTCCCATAGTCATCTTTTGATCTTAAACCCAAATGTCTTCAGTGACCAACAAAAACAAAAGGAATTTGCCTTGCTGTTCCAATACTTTTGGAGGGGACTGTAGTTCTCATTCTCCTTGATGTAAAACTTGTAAGGAAAGTAGCCCTTTTTCAAATCCTTAAAACCCATAGCATGTTTCAAAGCCGCCAGCTTAATCAGTAGGAAGCAATGACTATCAGTGTAATTCTGAATGTACTCTTTGAATGTGCTGTCCGTAAAAATCATGAACTTATTACCATTAGCAATAAGTGTTGTGCCAATACCACTGTTAGCAAAGTACTGTATCAAGATGTGACCACGTCTCCACGTGTCTTTATCAAAGCTTATTGCACACCCAATATTTGCAGTGTGTACAACGTTCACAGAATTGGCAGTCTCAAAATCTTAATATATGTAGAGATACCTGGGGTCCTCGGGTTTAGAAGGTTTTATGAAACACTGATGATGCATTTCAACAGTCAGATCCACGTTACAATCGGGGTACATGTTAGCCGTGTACTTGTGTGCTTTATAGTTGGTAATACAAACATTGTACAGTGAGGGATAAAAGTATTTGATCCCCTGCTTATTTTCTATGTTTGCCACAGGGTTATACAGGTAATAAACTGAGATTAGGAGCACACTCTTAAAGGGAGTGCTCCTAATATCATTTTGTTACCTGTATAAGAGACAGCTGTCCACAGAAGCAATCAATCAATTCGATTCCATACACTCCACCATAGCCAAGACGAAAGAGCTGTCCAAGGATGTCAGTATAGACCTACACAAGGCTGGAATGGGCTACAAGACCATCACCAAGCAGCTTGGTCAAAAGGTGACAACAACTGGTTCCATTATTCGCAAATGGAAGAAACACAAAAGAACCGTCAATCTCCCTCGGTCTGGGGCTCCTTGCAAGATCTCAACTTGTGGTGTTGCACTGATCATGAGAACAGTGAGGAATCAGCCAAGAACTACATGGGAGGATCTAATGAATGATCTCAAGGCAGCTGGGACCATAGTCACCAAGAAAATAATGGGTAACATACTACACCGTGAAGGACTGAATTCCTGCAGCACCCGCAAAGTCCTCCTGTTCAAGAAAGCAGATGTACTGGCCCATCTGAAGTTTGCCAATGAACATCTGAATGATTCATCTGAATGAGGAGAACTGGGGGAATTTATTAAGGTCAGATGAGACCAAAATCGAGCTCTTTCGTATCAATCGAGCTCTTTTGTACCAAACCACTCATCGTGGTTTGGAGGAGGAATGCTGCCCTCCCCACCGTCAAAAATTGAGGTGGAAACATTATGCATTGTGGGTGTTTTTCTGCTAAGGGGACAGGACAACTTCATTGCATCAAAGGGACGATGGACGGGGCTATGTATCTTCAAATCTTGGAGAACCTCCTTCCCTCAGTGCATTGAAAATGGGTATTCCAGCATGATAATGACCCAAATCACACGACCAAGGCAAAAAAGGAGAAAGCCGCATAAAGGTCCTGGAGTGGCTTAGCCAGTCTCCAGTCCTTAACCCCGTAGAAAATCTGGGGAGGGAGCTAAAGGTTGAGTTGCCAAACTTCAGCCTCGAAACCTTAATGACTTGGAGAAGATCTGCAAAGAGAAGTGGGACAAAATCCCTCCTGAGATGTTTGCAAACCTGGTGGCCAACTACAAGAAACGTCTGAACTCTGTGATTGTGAACAAGGGTTTTGTTTACAGCCATGATCACCACTGGTGTTAAAACCTGTATAACACCACTCACAAACATATGACACACCCAGAAAACAACTTCAGATTCATGATACCATAGTAATGGTTATAGTGTGAGTACATAAAGACGGTTCTAGCATGGGGGTCCTCGCTGTTTTGAAACTTGGTCAAGGACCACCCCATGTTCGATGAAAGACAACAATTTCCTTCCTGTAATTTATTCAAATCGAACAACATCTGTGAATGTCACACATTAAACCAAATACCACATGTAGCTCCTGACCACTAACCAGGGCCTCAGCATCTGTACTGTGGATTCAACATACCCATCAAACAAACAGAAAAACATGTAGAATCATTATTCAAGACTACATAAACATGCCTTATTTTTTATTGATAATCTGATCTATCAATAGTATTGAACATTTACGCCACGGGGCAACACCCTCATGGTTGTTGACAATTTGTACCACTAGCTCTAGTGATTCATCAATCAAAATTTCTGCCTAACACTTTCAAGAAAATGACCAAACATGTGTTCATTATATTCATCTGCTCTCATGGTCACATGTACGGGGGAGATCAGAGGTTCACCATTCAACTCAATCTGCAGGCGATCACCAGGCCCATGTACAAATTCTGAAGCTCTAACAATCAAAGTATCCTATCCTTCCATAATGAGTGTGAAGAATGTGCCAAAATCATAAACTTCAACAGTATTTTTTAAATATAATCAGTTGTAATTCAACATTGTCAAACTCATTACGTTGTGTTACTCTAACTTTGCCGCCACCACCACTTGCTTAAGATCTGAACCTTTCGAAATCATCTTGGTCATTGCAATGATTTTGCGTCAGAGAGTTCGTGGCGGAGTCAACTAGGTCATGTAAAAAATGGAGGCTTCTAACCTCTGCTAATAAACTTTGCATCTGTGGATTAATGTCTGTATCACTGTGTCACAAAGTATTGACGGGTTCATTTGTATTTTGGGGTATGGTCTGTTGATTATGTGTACATGTTGGTTGTTGTTCCATGTCTGGTCTTAGTCAGTATTATCTCTTGCCATTTTTCCAGCTTCACGTGTAAATAACAATCCACTTACAAGTTAAAATAATATCTCAAACACATTTACATACATCACAGTTTTGATGAGTTTACAGTAAATATTACCTTCAGAATACAAGCATTGTGTAATAAGGGAAATAATGAAACAAAAATCCCCAGCCGTTGTGCAGCCACAAGTTGGGGGGTCTATAACTGAAGCCATTATGGTGATATGGTAGTCTGCATCATCACCGAGTCCTCAATCTATTGGCTGATGAATAGAGTAAAATGATTCAGCTGTTTACATATTGTCGTAATGTTAATAACATTTTAGTAGAAGGCAGAAAAACAGTTTAAAATCACAACCATGCAGTCCAGTCAACACTGCTGATGGTTACTTGATCTGAAATAAAAACAAACAGGGGTAACAGAAGACCAAGCGTATACAGGTATGTGAAGCAGATGATAAATAATGTTAAGACTACTTATCAAGGATTGGAGGACCAAAAATGTGTTTTCCAATGTGTTTAATTCCACTCAACCAAAACCAGAGATACGGCATAAAACAGACAATATGAAAGACAGATAAAAGCGTTTGGATTGCTCCATTGTGTAATTGTTTTATACATTCTTGAAAAGTTAAACTATGTTGTTTATTATTGTAACACAATTCAAATCAAATTCTTTCAAATAAAATAACTTGTACTTACTATGTAAATGGCCTACTCTGCACTGGAAACAACAGATTTGTCTTCTGTGTCAGCTGTGGATTTAATAATGATAACTCAGCCGGGACGCCTCCACATGTTAACGCCTCTTAACATGGTCATTGGTTATACATCATCGTTCTTCACGCTAGAACTTCAGGTTACAGTGATTAAAATTGTGGCGAAAGCGTAACACAAGTTAGTTCTGATGGTTATTTACATTTGACAACAAAAAATATACTGATACTTTCGGTTTGGTAGAAATGCCATTCTCATTAGTTATCGCGGCTCAGCCGTAGCATGTCATTTAATTTTATCTATTAATGCCAAACTCATCCGCACACAACATTTAACCAACATAAGTACATAATACAGGCGGCATGGTGGTGCAGTGGTTAGCGCTGTTGCCTCACAGCAAGAAGGTCGTGGGTTCAAACCCTGGTTTCCCTGACCGTTGCATGATCTGCATGGGTTCTCTCCAGGTGCTCCGGTTTCCTCCCACCGTACAAAGACATGCAGGTTAGGTTGATTGGTGTCTGTAAATTGCCCTTTAGTGTGGGTTTGCCTGGTTTGTCTGTGTGTGGCCCTGTGATGGTTTGGCGGCCTGTCTGGTGTGTACCCTGTCTTTTGCCCAATGTCAGCTGGGATTGGCTCCAGCCCCCTGTGACCCTCTATGCGGGATAAGCGGTTGATTATGAACGAAGTACATAATACAGCAATCAAAATAAGAATTTCACAAGTTGCTTCAAGTCATTACAAGAACGCAACATATCCTACCCAAATGTCACAACATCTGCGAGCACACACAAACAAAAATTTACAAACTCACAAATACTACCGTTTCTATGCATTGTTGCTTGTTAAACATTCTCGTGTAAATTCTCGTACATTTTCAGATGCATTTACAAATGTTTTGTTTACCAGAAATAACATTACTTATGCTGTCAACGAATCAGCATTGTTCATGCAAATTTAAATGTATCCTTCTGGGTACGTGTGTCACATTTTGCAATATAATGCAAACCAGAGTTTAATGCTGACTTTGACTTTGAATATCAAACATCTCGCTACTGTTAAAACACTTGTCTGTGGTGGTTATCAATCATTGTAAAACCTCCAACATGCACACAAGGATTAGACCCGCCCTAACAAACGTCACACAGGAAGTCCACACGTCACACCGGAAGTCCCACCTACCAAACCGGATGTCCTGCCCACCTGTCAAATAAAACTGGAAGCCCCACACACCTGAGTCATAAATCACCAAAGTGACACAATATACCCTAAATCTACTCTAATGCTATTTATTCTACTGCCACTTGTTTAAGTTGTGATTGGAAAACTAGCTAAACCAACTAGCTAAACTTGCCAATTCAAGATGACATTTTAAGATTTTAACAAAATTCCAAGGAGAAAATGCTTTTATAAATGTTTAAGAAAAATTGTCAGTCTGTCACATGCTTAGTTTTCACTGCAGTGACATGTCTAATACATATCCACTATTCACAAACAAGAAGTGTTACTGGTGCATCCCAGTGATCCCACTGACTGTAAGTCGGTCTGGATAAAAGCATCTATTAAATTACTTAAACTAGCAATCATTGTAAGAAATAAAAATACAGGGCCCTTTTCTCCCCATTCCCATCAATATTTAGCCTTGGATCTCTTAGCCAACATTTGTGAGCAGAGTTGAGCTATTCTTTGCACCACTCCATGCTTTTCCCAACACCTCCATGCTGTCACGCTTTTCTCACACAATGAGATAAATGTCCGCACTTGAAATAAATAAAATATCATTGGGCCTGCAAAGCTCCTCGCAATTTTAACATGCTCAGCTTCTAGCGCTGTTTCTATCAATATAGCATTGCTGCTGGTTGGGATCTAGGGTTCAAGGGAGTGGTCACAGTCTTGGGAGTGGAGGCTGTACCACTAGATGGTGTTGCATACATGCGAAACTTTCAGTTAAGCTGATGTACATTATATGTAAGCTGAGAAAACATGCATTGTCTGCTGGAATTATTGATAATCCATCAAAGTGCCCAGTTTGGTATCAGAGGCCTTGGTGTTTCCTTTACCAGCAGCCTCAGAGCCTTTACACGAGCAGAGACAGTAGAAAACCCTGTTGGTCCCATGTCATTTTGCCGAAACAGTCCTTAGTCAGTGGATAAGGGTTCAACCATGGTTATATAACCTGTAAGGAAGGGCTGCAGCCCTAATTAGCCTCAAATGGTGTGAATGAATAGTTAGTTGTTCGAATGGAAGGTAATAAGATGGTCTTTCTCAAAGTATATATTTTGCAGGGACATGACTACTGCCTTATGATAAGGTGCTGCAAAGAAGGATCGAGGTAAGCTACAGCTGGACCAAGAGAACATCTGTCCCTAAAACGTTCACAGAGGGCTAATGACCACAAAATGACTTAGCTGTCTCAAAGTGTAGAAGGGATCGATCGCACCATAAACATGATCTATTCAATCAACTAAAAGAGGTCCCCCCCAAGTCAAAATACAAGTAACTCAAGCAAACAGTAAAATTATCACAAAAAAAAGCTAAATTGCACCAAATACGCCTCTTCACTTTCTGACCTAAATAACATGTAAAATAAATTGTTTTTATCACTCTGTTTCTTTCTCTCTCCCCCTCTTAATCTTTCTCTCCCCCACCTCTTCATCTTATACTAAGCCTTTCCCCTTTATTTAATTCTTTAATTCCCTCTCCCTTTTATTGGTTGGGATGGGCCTTGGAGCTTTGCTAGACAGTGATAGGAATCTCCTGTTGTTGGTCTGCCATAATAATGGATCTGTTTGAATTAGGGAAAATGAAGGAATAGTAAGAGAGAGAAAATGGATAGAGGAAATGGAGAAAGGGAGTCAGAAGAGATGGAAGAATGGGAGGATGGAGAGAACAGGAAGAGAAAGACTGAGAGAACTCAGTGCCAGTGCTCCTAGTGTCGCGCCAGGCCCTAGAAGACGATAGCATCGGTGCTAATGAGAGACACAAAGTCCCCTGTGCGTGCCTGTGTGTTTCGCCAGGCAAATCAAACAGAGACCCCTCCATTCATGAACATAATTAGAACTGCTGCGCAACACTAACTAGAATTTGCATTTTTTTTCCTCTCCCTCTCTCACTCCTCCTTTCACTGCAAAAGCTCATTCGTAATGTCCAAGCCCTCCAACATAGAGATACTGAATGACATCGAGAGTTAGGCAGACATGAGACATGAGGCACGTAAACACACATGCACACAGTAATGAACATACTATAAACACAGTTACAAATTCATGTCTAAACAAACAAAAGCATATGCCCGCAACCACACCAACATACAAGGTAAATTAATGGTAATATTAAATCATGTTTTTTGATGTTCATTCATCGTTATACTCTGATATACAGTAAGCTCCAAAGGTATTTGGACAGTTGGATTCACAGCTGCTTCTGATGAGTTTGCATTCTAATCAAGACATAAACCTAAATGCCTGGAATTTGCTACATTTCATTAGAATTTTGATTGGAACTGGCATCCTATTGGGGGGTGCTCTTCCAGGCAGGTTTATCACAGCTTCAGTTGATTAAAACTTCTTAGTTGTTTCCCTAATAGTGGAGATGGGTATTTTATACTATACTCAATTCATAGTCATTGCTTTATTTGGTCTTGTTTCATTTGTATTTTCTTTGACCTTCCCCATGTTGATATACAGGGGCGTAAAAAAGTGTTTGCCCTTTCCGGATTTCTTATTTGTTAGCATTTTTGTCACACCTAAATGTTTCAGTTCATAAATATATATATATATATATATATATATATATATATATATATATATATATATATATTAGTCAAAGATAACACAAGTAAACACAAAATGCAGTTTTGAAATTAAGGTTGTTATTTTTGAGGGGAATCAAAATCTAAACCCACATGATCCTGTGTTAAAAAGTGTTTGCCCCCCTGTTAAAACACCACTCAACTGTGGTTTATCACACATGAGTTCAATTCCTCTAGCCGCACCCAGGCCTGATTACAGACACACCTGTTTTCAATCAAGGAATCATTTAAATAGAAGCTGCCTGACAAAGCTAAGTAGACCAAAAGATCCTCAAAAGCTAGACATCATGCCAAGATCCAACAAAATTCAGGAACTAATGAGAAAGAAAGAAATTGAGCTCCTTCAGTCTGGAAAAGGTTATAAAGCCTTGGGACACCAGCAAACCACAGTGAGAGCCATCATCCACAAATAGCAAAAACATAGAACAGTGGTGAACCTTCCCATGAGTTGCCGGCCGAGCAAAATTACCTCAAGAGCGCAGCGACGACTCATCCAAGAGATAACAAAAGACCCCACAACAAAATCCAATGAGATACAGGCCTTACTTGCCTCAGTTAAGGTCAGTGTTCATGACTCCACCATAAGAAAGAGACTGGTCAAAAATGGCCTGCATGGCAGTTTTCCAAGACAAAAACCACTGCTGAGCATAACGAACATTAAGGCCCATCTATTTTTTGTAAGAAAACATCTTGATGATCCCCAAGACCTTTGGGAAAATACTCAGAGACTGACGAGACAAAAGTTGAACTCTTTGGAAGGTGTGTGTCCCATTACATCTGGCGTAAAAGTTACACCGGATTTCAGAAGAAAACATCATACAAACAGTAAAATATGGTGATGGTAGTATGAGGGTCTGGGCCTGATTTTCTGTTTCAGGATCTAGAAGACTTGCTGTGGTAAATGGAACCATGAATTCAGCTGTCTACCAAAAAATCCTGAAGGAGAATGTCTGGCCATCTGTTCGTGACCTCAACCTGAAGCGAACTTGGATTCTGCAGTAGGACAATGATCCAAAACACACCAGCAAGTGCATCTCTGTATGGCTGAAGAAAGACAAAATGAAGACTTGTGTGTGGCCTAGTCAAAGTCCTGACCTGAATCCAATTGAGATGCTGTGGCATGACCTTAAAAAGGCAGTTCATGCTCAAAAACCCTCGATTGTGGCTGAATAACAACAATTCTGCAAAGATGAGTGGGCCAAAATTCCTCCACAGCGCTGTAAAAGACTCATTGCAAGTTTTCGCAAATGCTTGATTGCAGTTGTTGCTGCAAAGGGTGACCGAACCAGTTATTAGGTTGTAGGGGGCAAACACTTTTTCACACAGGGACATTTGGGTTTGGATTATGTTTTCCATTAATAATGACAACTTTGATTTCAAAACCTCCTTTTGTGTTTACGTGTGTTATCTTTGAGTAATATTTTAACTTGTTTGATAATCTGAAACATTTAAGTGTGAGAAACATGCAAACAAATAAGAAACCAGCAAGGGGGCAAACACCTTTTCACAACACTGTACAGTGAAGGAAGTTGGGCACATGTGTCAACTCATCTATTCTTCAGTGAAACAGAAAGTCATGCATTATCAGTAACTGTTGATAGACATGAACTTGATACACATTAGTGGGAAAATACCTCTAATAGATTGGTTTCATAAGAATTCCCATGAAAGTTTTTACAAATAAAGGTTTATTTTCTATTTTCTCTCATATTTTGAGTGTAAGATGATAAACAACAATTAAAAACCTTCCCATGAAGATTTTTCTTATCTTCACCAGGGGGTGTAACAATTCTGGACTGAAAATCAGTCCTATCAACGTCTATTCCAAAAATGTTCTATTTCAATCACAAAAATTTGTCAAACTTGTTTAGGAAATGAAAGCAGAAATGTTGAACTCTTGTCTCATACTCATCTTTTGATCTTATACCCAAATGTCTTCAGTGAACAACAAAAACAAAGGAATTTGCCTAACTGATACAATACTTTTGGAGGAGACTGTATCTTTGATAATATTAGCTGAGTCATATGAATGTTATTTAGTTATTGACGCATAATTCTCAGACCAATGATAGGCAACAGGTCTACCTGTTGATATATCTTTTTCAGGTTTCAAAGTTTATTTTTCAAATGCACCAAACAACTTTTAAAGAAATTGTTTAAGAAATTAGGCAACTATTTGTTGGATAGCTGTAACATGGCTCTGCCTTCAAGATAAAACATTATATGGAATTTCCCATGACTTTTGAGGGGAAAAGGTGTGTTGGGAAGCACTCGGCCAATGGATGATTATTTGCATTTGACCCGGCCACATCAACTCCGTCCATACAGGCAATGTGATTCTGCTTTCTTTGTATCACAAAATTGTGTTCATTGGTTATCATTGGCTGCTGATGTCATTTACTTTAAGCTAAGAGTGCAGGTCTATAATCACAGTTTATTTCTTTCATTTGTGTTTGGAAAGTCCATCTCTGTTGGCCATAATAATCGCAGGTTATGTTCGTGCAGGTAAATCACATTTCTGTGCGGGTGTTCATGAATGCAAATGTGCATTCACATGCCGGGCGTTACTGCAATGTTAATATTGGTTGTGGAGCCAATCATCAGACTACTGCAGATTTTGTTTATGCATGAAAAACTATGGATTTCTTAAATTTTATATACAACGTCAATACCCTTTCAGAGCAATTGCCAGATATATTTCAACAATGTTTTGAAGCAATTAAAAACATGAATAAATCACAAATATCAGAACAGGCTTAAGCATCATTCGATTTTTTGTTATTTTCAGATAAAAAGTCAGATTCTGGAAGATCGAGGTTTATTGGTTTAAT
This sequence comes from Esox niger, assembly GCA_016801105.1. Taxonomy (NCBI): domain Eukaryota; kingdom Metazoa; phylum Chordata; class Actinopteri; order Esociformes; family Esocidae; genus Esox; species Esox niger. The sequence goes on from JACXGJ010003591.1 coordinate 41,433, forward strand.
TGGAATTAATGAATATCTGACCGACCTTTAGCGTGTAATGTAGAGATGTAGTCCAAACATATTGAAGAAAAAAAACATTTCCAATGTCGCTGTAGCCTACACAACCCATAAGGTAAAATGTGAATTCAGTTTTTGGCCAGCTATGTAAACTCTAACATCGATGTATCCGGCAAAAGGTGTTCAGTTGGTTACAGACTATTCCTATTTGTTTTCCAATGCCTCTTAACATAAATTTAATCAGATTATGTTTTTGAGTTTGAGTAGTCAAAAAGTTTCATTACTTATTACAAATGTAGACAGGTAACTGTAACAGATTACATTTTAAAAGTAACCTACCCAACCCCGGCTTTTAGTCATACCTTAATCCATTCATATGGGTTGGTTTTCAGAAGAAATACTAGCCATGCATGCTTTACAAAGCTATTTCTTTCCTGTTACATTCTTGGCAAGATGCCAGTTAGTTTGTATTGTTATTTAAAGCCTAGTTTTGGCACATAAACCAAACACGCTATTAAATGCACTATTAATTTAAGATTGCCATAACCCTATTACACACATGGTGTCATGTAAGTCCTTAAAGTGACATTTAAGTCTTAGGAGGATGAAAACAAATCTGATTGGGCAATGTACCAAGAATATCTCTCTTGGAGTTAGAAACCAACAAAAAATTGGTGGCCAATAACTCAAAAGTTGCTTTACAAGATAATAAACATTCAAAGAATAATAACCTTACCATTGTTCCTCCAGTTACAGTGGATAATATACAGGTTTTAAGCTCTAAATATATATTTGAATCCTAACAGTAGGTAGAGTGGGTATAGAAAAGAATCACCCCCCTTTAAAATAATCACATTTTGTTGCTCTGCAGCCTGACATGAAAACGGACAAAAAATATTTTTGTGTAATTCAGCCGTATTTACATTTCGATCAGCTCAGCATGAAACATGCTTTTCCTGAAGCATTTCAGTCCTTGGTAGTGCAACTGAAGACAACAATCAACTGTGGGTGGCAAGGCATTGTCAAAAGATCTCCAGGATAAAGTTGTAGACAGGCACAAGTCAGGAGACGGATACAACAACATTTCAAAGGCTTTATCAGTGCCTAGAAGCACAGTGAAGTCTATTATTAAGAAGTGGAAGGTATTTGGTACAACACAGACCCTCCCTGGGTCAGGATGTCGCTCCAAACTGGATGAAAGAGCCTGGGGGAAACTGGTCAGAGAGGCTACCAAGAGGCCTACAACAACTCTGAAGCAGTTGCAGGAATTCATGACAAAGAGTGGTCATTGTGGGCATGTGACAACAATATCACAAATTCTCCACAAATGTGGCTTTTATGGGAGGGTTGCAAGAAAAAAGCCACTCCTCAAGAAAGGCCACATGCAGTCATGATTGAGCTTTGCCAAAACGCACCTTGAAGATTCTAAGGCCACGTGGAAAATGGTTTCATGGTCAGATGAGACTAAAATTTAATTGTTTGGCCTCAACGCCAAACGATATGTCTGGCAAAAATCCAATACAGCTCACCATCCAAATAACACTTCCTACAGTAAAGCATGGAGGTGGTAATATCATGGTATGGGGTTGTTTCTCTGCAACAGGGACTGGAGCACTTGTCAGGATAGAAGGAAAAATGGATGGGGCAAAATACTGTCATATTCTTGAGGAAAATCTGCTGCTCTCTGCCAGAAAGTTGTCAATGAGAAGAAGATTTACCTTCCAACATGATGACCCAAATTACACAGCAAAACTGACCACACGGTTGAAGGACAAAAAGGTGAATATCCTTGCATGGCCTAGTCAGAGCCCAGACTTAAACCCAATTGAAAATCAGTGGAATGACTTCAAGACAGCAGTCCACAAACGGTCACCATCAAATGTAACTGAACTTGAGCAGTTCTGCAAAGAAGAGTGGTCAAATATTGCAACGTCTAGATGGGCTATTGAGGGGTGACCACCAGACAATCAAAGGTTTTGTTGCGTATAGTCAACTGGGGTGTAAAAAACACACAGAGAAGAAATGGCCCCAAAATAACTGCAAATGACTTGAGAATAAATAAATGTAAAGCTACCAGGAACCAATTATCCTCCAATACCATCATATTCCAGAACTGCAACTAGTGTCCAGAATTACAAAGTGTCATGTGCTCAGAGACATGGCCAAGGTCAAGAAGGCGGAAACAACCACCACTGAATACAATTTGAAATGTACTGTACAGGTTGGGCAAAGAAAGACCTGAAGACAGATTTTTTAAATGTTGTTATGGACAGATGAAATGAGAGTGACTCTAGATGGTCCAGATGATACTTTCTTCAAACAGTGGTGCAGGAAGAAGTCCTCAGCATTTAAGAAGGCCACGATCTTCATGCAGGACAATGCTCCATCACATGCATCCATTCACTCCACTGCTTGGCTAGCCAGCAAAGGCCACTAAGACGCATGAATAATGACCTGGCCCCCTTCCTCTCCTGATATAAATTCTATTGAGAATTTGTGGGGCCTTCTCAAACGTGAGATTTACAGTCAGGGAAGACAATAGACATCTTTGAACAGCATTTGGGAGGCTGTGGTTGCTGCGTCAGCGAAAGTTGATCGTGAGCAGATAAAGAATCTGACAGACTCCATGGATGGAAGGCACATGCCAGTTATTGAAAAAAGGGTGGTTATATTGGTCATTTAATATTTCAGAAAGGAATTTAAATTGATTTAATTAGAATTTTGTGTTACCTATTTGTTATACTTATTTTAAAATTTAGAATGAATATGTGAGTTTGGAAATGTTTTTATTAGTTGCTTAACAATTAAGCACACCTTTTGTTGCCTAATAGTTCTGCATTCTTATGTTTTCCCCTGAGAAAGATTAAAACTCTCTTTTCCTTTGTTTTACATTCAATAATATTTTGGATTGATATTAAGCATTGTGATTGTTCAATAAGAAAATAAATCTTGAGAAATACAATTTGCATAACAATTAATGTAGTAGTGTAACTGTAGTAGTGCAACTGAACAGTGCGTTGGTGCTGCCATATTAATTGACCCATCACTAGCAAAACCAAGAGCTAAACATGCATTTATGGTATTGAGGTGTGAGCAAAGCCTTAGAGTAAGGAGTAATTTCCCTTATTGCTCCTTTAGCAAACCTCATAGTCTTGTAGCCAGTCAAATGTCTGTGATATGAGAGAATTGATTGACAAGATTGTCATCCACGTAGCAATGACAGAAAAGACCACTAAGAATGTGACAGAGCCAAGTGACAGAGCCAGTTGGGGTAGAGAAAAGGAGGGCCTAGAACGACGCCCAGGGGGACTCAGTGAAGCGTGTTTTGCAGATAGATCCTCTCCACATCTCCTGGTAGGAGATGCCTGCAAGGTAGGATGCAATCCGATGTGTGCAGGGATACGTTGTTGTAATACACCCACCCACTCATACAAACACACACACACAAACACGCATATCCCTTCAGACATTGTCCATTGCGTTTTACGGCGTTGCAGGATTATTATCCACCGCCCTCGAGGGAGACACCTGTCCTCCTCCACCTCCTCACTGGAAGTTTCCCTCTCACTCGTCAGAATTTCCTGTGACTGATGTTCCTCTCTCTTTCTCTCTCCCTCTTGCTCCCACACAATTTTCTTTGTCTCTCCCTCTCTCATACACACGCACCCATTGATAAACTAGCTCACTCTCCTCGGGTTGACACTTCTCCTTCATGTCCCTCTGCAACATAGACACACACACACAGATGAACATACACAGACAGACATACATACAACATCTCTCCCCTGTCTTTTCTTCCCTTTCTCTCCCTCCGTACGTCCCTCCTCCTTCCTACAGGAAAACAAACAGAGCTGTGATTAAATTGAGCTGTCTCTCATTCAGGGATAGAGGGAGGAAGGGAGGGAGAGAAATGCTGTGTGGGATGGTTGATGAATAGGGAGCTGTCTGGCAGGGTGTAACCACAGTGTGCACACCACACACACTCGCTAACACACACACACACACACGAGAGAAAAGGAGAGGGAGAGGAGAACCTTTCCTCCAAGAAGAAACACACAGACACAATGCTGTTCAACTGCCAGGCTCCTTTCAGTGAGATTACCACGCTTAGGGATTTAGACCTAGAATGGATACACAAGACAATGAACATTAGACTATGTCTTTCTACCCATTACATTTCCTACAGGTGGGGTAGGTTTTGGGTCACACACCAGCCAAATCAAACCAGTGCCAATTCAAAATATGACAGCAGTCCAGATTCCCTGGACATCAGGTATCTGCTTTAAAACCGGACACTACATGCAATGGGGTGCGCTATCAGCATCAATTATTTAAGCTCTTAACTTCTTAGGGCACATCTTAGCATGGACATAACCACTGAAGGCATCCGCCATTTAGTTTTGAGTCATTACTTAGTTACTTAGAAGTCCATATGATGATGCTTATTGGCCAAGCATTGCCCCGAGCTGGCACTGATTGGCAGTGATTACCCCGAACCAATACGCTCTAGTAATTGTCTCAGGCAGGTCAGGCGACTGCAAATGCTACCAAACTGAGGACATCAGTTGATTCAGTGTGTCTCTACATGTCTCTGACTTACTTCCTAGTGGGCGGTCAGTGTGGGGAAAGAAATATGGCTTGGTGTGGATGCCTAGGAGGAAGATATGTTGTGATCTTCATCTCTCCCTAGCTCACTGGGAGTTGCAGCAATGAGACTATTGAGAAATTCATTTTAAAAAAAGGGACAGACATTGACTGATTGCTCCTGATAAACAGGTTGGCCATTGGCTGATCCCTCCTGAAGACTCAGTTGTCATGTGACCACAGCTCCAACAGGGTCAGCAGGCAATTAATTAAAACGAAAGTGTCTACTTTTACGAAGATGGCCTTAGTGGCACTGCCCACACGATAATGGCATGTATGCAAATGAGACTATTTCCATTTCTATGGTTTTAACACTATACAAGGAGTAACAGTCACTTTCAGAATAGGGATTCACAATAAACTGATTTTAAATACATCTACAGTTAAAATCATTGCATTTCGTTCAAAATATTCTCAAAGACCTAAAACTCAAGGGTGTATATTTGCATGCAATTGAAACAGGCAGACATAACTCACCAGACACGCCAGAAAAAGTTTTTTTCACTGTGCCTAAAACTCAACAGATTTAATGTGTTTTTTGTCATATACAGCATAGCACTGCATCAATGTGGAAAGTAAGCAGGTTAATGTGGAAAGTACATTTAAAAAATATATTTTACAATTTGTTAATTCTATGGTCTTAATTGTACTATATGGGCAGAATTAGTCTAATTAACATCTGTAAATAATGAGTTTGTTTTCTTTTGCTAGTATATAACTTTTTATTTACTATTTTAAAATAGCGCATATTATGCTTTGTTGCATGTGTTTGAATCCCAGGAAGAGTAGCTGCTGCTTCTGCATTAATAATTGGAGATTTTATTAACTAAACAAAACCCTATCCCAAACCAAAGTCAATGCCTAAACACAACCAACAAAACTTAGTCAAATTCGACATCTATCCTTGAGGACAAACATTACACATGTAGTTTTAAACAGAACATAAAAACACACGTAAACACACAAGAGAAGAGTCTTGAAGGTTGTATATAATACAGATTTCTCTGAAACTATAGAAGCTTACAATGTCCCACCTCCAAATTCACTGTTGAAGAGCATTTTAGTGCTGTTTTAAAGCATCGAACGGTGACAAGCAATTCAGTAGGTGCCAAATGGTTGCTACTAACTGCTTCCCCAACAGCCTTGCATCTCAGCTATCGACAGAGAGAGAGAGAGACCCATGGGGATAAAAATGGACATGTCCTAGGTTACAAGGTCAAACTCCCAAGGCAGCAAGATAAGAGAGGAGGAAGGAGGTGCCACTGTGGAAGAACCAGACTCACGGTGACCGGTGGCAATGACCGTTAGCAGGCAGTCAATTCAGCAGCTTCCCCTCAGCCTTGGGAACTGAACTAAAGGTTAACAGATGCTTTTATCCGAAGCGACTTACAGTCAAGCGTGCATATATTGACATCATTCATAGAGCCCGACATTGCTCCAGCTCTACACGCAACCCAGCAAAATGAGTTAGTCATGTCAACCTATAATCGAGAAAGCACAGCACTGGCCTTTATTGTAGAAAAAGACATAACAACTACCTCAGTGGTGGTGCTTTTCAAAATGTCAATGTAGCACAGTTTGACACGCGGTATAAAATCAGCTGTGTGTGTGTGTGTTTTTGTGTGTGTAACTGAATGAAAAGCAATAGGTCAAACAGAAAGCACCACATCATCATCTTCAATTCTTCCCCACAATAAACAACAAACACAGAGAGAGATGACTGTGTTAAGAATAACTGAGTTGATTGTTAAGAATAACCCTAATTGCTCCTCCTCCCCCCTGTAACATTGCTTTAAATAAGAAGTGGTTCTTAATCAACTTGCCTGGTTGAATAAAGGTAAACAATTTAAACATGGCAAGAGTTGGTATTGTAAGCACCTAGCGCAATACAAGGACATTAATAATGAACAATATCAGAAATAGCCCTAGCCCCAAGTTTATCTCATCATGGTAACATTTACTGCCAATGTACTGTATGCACTGAAGCCCATATTTAGGTTTCATTTGCCTAGGAGTGATTTCCGAACATTGATTACCCTCCGAGTTTGTTGTCTTGCAAATCTTCCAAATGTTTTGCAACTTTCTCTTAGTTCAATTTCAAAACAAAATAAACGAACTTACCACAACCTGGGAAAGACATATTTTCAACAACCTGAGGGGACCCTTGTGGAAGTTAACTCATTTATAACAACTGCACATTAAAACCAACCATTACCTTTAATATCACTTTTGGTCAACAAATTAGAAAGCTGTAGACAAATCTATTTTGAATATTTAGAAAATATGTGGTTGTTAGCCAAGAAAATGCTTTTCCCACCAGCAAGTGAGTGTAAACTTGGTTATTGATCAAGCAGTGTGATGAGAAGTAGAACATGTTGCAAATCTCAAACTTCATCTCTCACAAATCTGATGTGGATTTGTTGCAATGAGCCAAGGTCGTATACGCAAACTGCGTCACAGAAAGCTGGGAAAGGATAAAACGGGGTTAAATTGGCCGGGGGCCTGTCAGGTCTTTGGTTATGAGATTTCTGCCTACAGCAAAATATAATCAGAAATTCAACAGATATAATGCCGCATTCCTACAACTCATTGTAATGGGACATGTAGCTGTGGATAAAGGTTTTCCCAATAGAAAATCCATAACACAAAAGACAGCACTCCCGACAACAATCAAACAGACTGTTAAGATGCGGACGCCGGAGCTGGAAGACTGCCACAATATCTATAAAAGTAATAGCATAACAAATTATGAAATGAATGGGCAAGAAAAATGCAGGTAATTACAACAGTGGATTCGGTTATTTCAAAAATATTTGAGAATGTTCTGAAAATGGGAAACACAAAAATGTATGCAATGCGGAAGATAGTTGTGAGCTTATGCAATGAGGATGTATGTATTATTGGCCTAATGATAGCCTACCTACCAAATATCATTACACTTTTTCCTCTCTATCCATTCATTAGTTTGTGGGATCACATTCATTCACTGTCTGGTTGCTGGAATCATTTAAGTGGTGAAATGTGCTCGGGTAGCCATGAATGCGTGGGTAGCCTCATGAAGTGATTGGCATTCAGGTGTAAGCATTATGACTGGTTGTGGTCTAACATGAGATCATTTAGAAGCTATTACAGAAATCTTTCTTTACGCCACTATGATGACACAGATAATAAGCTAGGCTACTAAATTAATATAGAATCTCCCATATTCCTTCAATATTAAAGGCATAAAATAAATGAATGTGCACAAGGCCATGATGATGTCAGACAAGCCAACAAATCATGGAGGCACTGGATAGGTTCACCAAATGGTTGACTTCATGCCAAAATACAACCGGAAAGATCATCAAGAGATTGGCAAAACTCACACTGCTTACTCAATGTGCAGTACAGCAGGATGTCAATGAATAGTCTGCACGGTGAAAGATTAAACTGAATGTATCTAGTGGCATGCAAATTATACCTGTAAATATTGTACACCAAAGTGTCTACTGACGTGTTAAACATTATAGTATTGTTCATGGAAAGAACTATTGACATGTAAAACCTGGAAGATATTGTACATCGATCTATAGACATGTTAAATCTGTAGTGTATATAAAGTTCTGCTCATCTAAACCCGCAGTAGAATTGTCCTGACAATAATACATTGAACGCATTTCCTATGTATGTATGTTTACCTGTATATTTTGATAATTGTAACTATAAACCTAGGTTGGATTTCGTCTGTCTATGGATGGCTGTGTTTGGCAAATTGCACTCTCCATCCAACATTAACATATTGATGTAGATTTATATCTTTTTTTATTGAGGAAATATACACTGATCCGCCATTACATTATGACCACTTACCTAATTTTGTGTAAGTCCTGCTTTTGCAAAAAACAAAACAGTCCTAAACCCATCAAGGCATGGACTCCACTAAACCTCTGAAGGTGTACTGTGGTATCTGGCACCAAGACTTTAGCAGCAGATACATTAAAGTAGCATTTTCCATTTGCGTGGGTTTTGGGTCGAGTGCAGGCTTCAGAATTTCACTTCATCCATATAGTTGGAGGCTGCGGGTGCGTTATTAAGAATTGCAGTTGGATGGGTGTCGGTGAAAAAAACAGCTGTCACATGCAACACATCTGCAAATACATAACAATCTAATCCAGATGAGGTACCTTCATTTGTCAGTATAAATTCAAAAGCAAAATGAGCAGTGCTGTATTACCAAATCTTGTGTGGACTAAGTTTTGTAGCTGTGTACATTAAACTCTGATTCATTGTTTTATTTCAAATCCATTGTGCTGGAGTTAAGAGCCAGAACAACAAAACTTGTGTCTCTGTCCAAATACTTAAGGACTGCACTATACGATGCAACACAATCACCAATGGTTCTCAATCTTTTTGGGCCAAGGGACATTTTTTGTGATAGCAGAATAGTTTACATGTACCTCTGGACAGTGGCATTCATACTTTTTAAGAGGATATCCTATTTTTTGTTACGATCTATTTATACATTCTAGTCCTACACATTTTAGTCCTCGTTTTCTCAAATAAACATTTAACAAATGTGTAGTTCTCAACATTAGATACTTGGCTCAGCCACAAAGTCAAAATAGCATGATTATTTTGACAACTTTACAGGGGTTATCACTAGGCAGAAATCAGTAATACTGTAAAGCACCAATAGTATAAAAACTTCAGAAATTACAATTTAAATATTCCCATACGTAGCATAATTAAAGTCAAGTCCAGGCCATGTGTCCCACAGAGTGAAAAGGTGCTCAATACACCAAGCCACATCTGTTAACTGTTAAATTGCTGCACTGTAATGCAATCAAAACACTGCATCTAGATAACACTGCAAATACAGGAAATATAAATGTTTAATTCATTTTATCAACTAAATCCATGTATATTATATATTCACATCTCATATCCCTTGTCGTAGATGTTGACTACCCTTTGTATATAATTGTGTCAGCATTGTGTATTTTTGGTGTATTCTGTCTATACATGTTGTCTACAATCAGCTGCTCCCTTATTCCAAGAAAAATGTGTCAATACACTCAGATGTTTCCATTTAAGTCTCTAAACCTCTCTAGTCCCGTTCATATCCGGTGCAGACTTGTGTCCTATGTCCTGATTTTGTCAATAATCTCATTGTGCCTATATAGTTAGACCGGCGTAGAAGATGAACTGAGATCTAAACGACAAGATCCCAGAGAAAATAAGGATGAAGGACATGTGAGAACCTGGTATAACAGGGTTCTGTAGACCTTTACCCTCTGATAAAAGTCTGCTTGGCATACAGAAGGCACTACATCAGGCACACTAGGAGACGGGATTCAATCATATCAAGCATTAGCCATCAATATCTGACACGTGCATAGCTGGTGCTGTGGCTTTAACTGCATTACAGCTGTCAAATCAATGAGAGGGGTGTCTTGCAGCCACACACGTCCAACATGCGTTAGAGGTTCAAACTAAGAACGGTTAGACTCTGTAGCCTATTGAAATATTAACAATCAAATAATAACAATAATAAATACACACAGTAAAATGTGGATTTACAACAGCCCAATTGCTGCATTAAGGTTGAATAGAATGATCACTAATTATATTCAAAGCATCCAATGGCAGTGTCCTCAATAGCATTTGTGGCTTTACCACATGAGGATGCTTGTGGATTTGACAGAGCTGATGCATTTCCATTTCCTGTGCTGCAAAAACAACTGCTTTAAAGATGCTGGTTCTGATTGAAATACAGATTGTAGCTTGGTCCCCTCTCTGTTTTTGCTGTCTAATAAACTTGTATTCTTGTTTTCAATCCAAACATTGAAAAAACAGTTTGCAAGCAAGCACAAACTGATTTCGAAATAACACCAAAACTTTATCAAGGTTGTGATCAATTTAAATAGATGGAAATCAATTCAGGAAGTTGTTTGAATCTAAAATCCCATAAGGTTACATTTTACAATGTAAACAGATTCTCTTTTTCAGTTAATTGAGAAGTCTTTAAAAATAAAAATAAATTCAGCTACGTAGTTCAAGTGAATTTCCTAAATTGCCTGTAAATTAAGTACAACCTTGAACTCTATGGGAACAGCGTGAAGTTCAGAAAGAGACAACATGAGGTCCAAACAGCACTGTATTCACTCCACTTTTGTGTCTGTCTCCGGACAGTAAGATATATACCAGTGTTAACAACCAGTATGTGACTGAGCTATTACTTCTCTCCACACACACACAAGAGTAATAACATATATATATATATATATATATATATATATATATATATATATATATATATATATATATATATATATATATATATATATATATATATATATATATATATATATATATATATATATATATATATATATATATAT
>JACXGJ010003592.1:0-52442 GCA_016801105.1 Esox niger
TGTGTGTGTGTGTGTGTGTGTGTGTGTGTGTGTGTGTGTGTGTGTGTGTGTGTGTGTGTGTGTGTGTGTGTGTGTGTGTGTGTGTGTGTGTGTGTGTGTGTGTGTGTGTGTTGGGCAACCCAGTAACATTAGGGATGCATTCCACACCAGTGACCACATAGCTAGCTCCATCAGTTTGTGTGTTCTCTCTGTATCAGGGCTGTTTCCATGTGGAACTGGAACGAGGCCAGCGGGGTTTCGGATTCAGTCTGAGGGGAGGGAAGGAGTACAACATGGGCCTGTTCATACTGAGACTGGCCGAGGAGGGACCCGCTCTGAAGGACGGAAGGATCCACGTGAGTCCGACCGGGCCGGTCGTTCAGCAGCCCAGTGCATGAACACCTACTGTCGTCCACGGCGGCTGGCTTGGTTTTCTCTCTAAGAAGCCGGTTAAACTCGGCTCAGACCCGTTCGGACTGTAATCTCATACGTGTCGTTACCACAGGTAGGAGATCAGATCGTTGAGATCAACGGTGAGCCCACCCAGGGCATCACACACACCCGGGCTATTGAGCTGATCCAGGCTGGTGGCACCAAGGTTCTGCTGCTTCTCAAACCGGGCCTGGGCCTTGTCCCTGACCCCAGTGAGTGACCCTGGACCACACAGAAAAACAGTGAACAAGTTCTCAACTGTAGGGTTAGAATCTGGACCCAACATCTAGTATTGATAACATCTAGTTATTTTACATCTAGTTGTTATCACAACTTTTAGGACACACACTTAGAATGTATCCCGATCTGTAAACTAAATTTATATATAGGATTGTACCTCCTTTTTGTGCAAGCAAAGGCTGTCGCAGGCATCTCTGTGCCTTTCTCTCTCTCTCTCTGTCTGTACCTCTCGGTCTGGCTGTCCTGGCACTGTTCTATCTCTCTGTCTGTACCTCTCTGTCTGGCTGTCCTGGCACTGTTCTCTCTCTCTTCCTCCCTGTAGGTGTGAACTCTTCTTCCTCCACCCTGTGCTTCTACATGAAACCAGAGCATCACTAGCGGTCACACTGCTTTTCTTGGTCTGTCCCTGATAACCTTGGTAAACCAACTCGTTCTCCTCACTCCTCTTTGCCTTTGTTCTCCTCTTTTCAAAGTGCTCCACTCGTTAAACTCAGCTTCTGTCTGTATCTTCTCGTTGTCATAACTGCCCTGTACTCGGGCACGGCCTTGTGTGGGGGTCTGCTCTGACTGCAACCTGTAAAAGGTGGGCTGAACGAAGGAAGTGGCTACGAGGAGACATGTTTACTAAGTCTTCAGTCAGACACATATGAAGGAAATTGCTGCAGTTAGAGGTTGACTTTGAGTGTTATGGCTGTAGTAATGGGGTAAAATAGGAACGACAAACCCCAAAAGTTATTCTTAAATAATAAAACAAAACACACCTGTGCTTTGTTGTTATCTGCCGTTGATTGGATTGGGGCCCAAGACCCAACCTGGAGCAGGTTTCGGCTTCAGAGCCTCTGAGGTTGTCTAAGGTTATTACAGAACCCAGATATGACGTCGCTGAACGCATACAACGTCACGGTGATTGAGACCAGGAGAAAGTCAAGGATAGCAGACGTTGAAAAGATGTGCGTTCACCGCCATCAACTATCTCCTGTCCTGAGATTAAGAAGAATAGATTTCTATGACTTGTTCCTCATAGAAATGGAAACCCCATTTCAGCTCCATTAAGTCCATCTCACTTTCTGGTTCTCCGCTGCATCTTTGCTCTACCCTTATCAGCTCGTGAGGGAAATTGAAACGTCAGCTGTGCAGCATTGGAGAAAGCTTGCACCTCCCTCCCTCCCTCTGATGGCAATAGCCTCCACTGATACACATCTCAAACTCATATTGTCTAGCCTTCTACTTAAAAGCTCATATTTCAAAGATTTGAATGGAAAGACCAAGTAAAGCATTCATCGTGCTTGTGGATTATTTATTGTGCCTTTATTTGTGCACTTTTTTTTGGAGAATTCGAGATGCATCACATATGTTGAACATAGAATACATCATACAGCCCCAGATGTAAATGTTTTCTTTGTCTTTGCTCAATGAAACCGAAATACATTTTCTCACTCATTTCCCAATGGTTTTATTTCAGGCATGAAGGAGAAAGTGAACATCTCACCCTCAAGTTTTCCCAGACTCTCTGCATCTGACGAGCAGTCAACCCCTGCCTCTCCATCCTCAGTCTCTCTGTCCACCTTCCAACAATCCCCCGCCTCCTCCACCAACACCGCTGCCCCCCAGGAGGCCTCTGACTGGGACACATCTGCTGCCACTACCACCTCCCCCTACAAGCTTCTGGAGCCCAGCAAGACCCGAGGCCAACAGCCTCAGCACCACAGAAGAGCCCACAGTCCAACCTCCAACGCCCCACCCCAGAATAGCGATTCCACCACGTCCCATAGCGACAAGACTGCTGGCCCTAAGAAAGCCACAGGGACTGAAACCAAGGAGCGCTCCCAGAGTCCCAGGAAGACAGATCGAGGAGACAGAGGCCAGGCAAGGAGTGCTGAACATAGGAATGGCTCAGTGGAGGAGAACCAGAGTAGGGAAAGAAAAGCCCAAGGCCAGAGAGAGGGACGCTCTTCCAGCCCCAGGAAGACTACCTCTAAAAGGGATCCGGAGGCAGCCATCTCCAGGCAGCCATCGAAGGGCCAAGAGGAGGGTCAGAGGCGCTCTGGGGGTCAGCTTCTCAGCTCCAACCCCGCCACAAGAGGAGGCACACAGGGAAAAGAGAGGAGGCGCAAGGAGGACCCTGCTCGCAGACAGGAGCGAGAAACCGGAACCAGTGACCGAGGCATGAAAGACCAGGGGGCAGAGCGCGGGCCTCATGGATCCCATTCCCATGTGCCCAAAGAGAAGACCGCACCCGACTCAGACGGCGAAACTCTGAATCAGAGAGAGAGGGGTCAGAGGAATAGCAAACATGCCGAGGCTTCGGAGGAAGAAACTAAGAGGGACTCTAGAAGTCACACTGCTAACCAGGACCCAACATGTAACGGGAATCCTGGAGGTAAAAAGCAGGCCACCATCACCCCAGGTCCTTGGAAGGTCCCCACCTCAGCCAAGATCCATCATTCTCATGTGGAGGGAAACTGATGCAACGCAGATGGAGTGATCTGTCTGTAACAGATAAATACAGGGCTTCAACGACTCAGCTAATCAGCAGCGTGGTGACATTTAGAATAGATCAGTGAGGATTGGAAGGGATTGAGGTTGCTCTGCATTGCTGTGTTAAAACTCATCACATTGCCTCCACCTTCTTTTCACAGTTGGACTCAGCCAGTGTTCTTATAGGCTGTTTTCATGTTCAGTTTGTGGCTCTGTGGAGGTGGTGGTTCAGGGCCCGTGTCTGATCTATATGATGTGAAGGAGAGTGAAGTCCAATCTGTTTTGTGCCAATCAGAGTGACTTGGGAGTTGGTCTATGTCATGTGACACATTGTCCTTTCTGTAATGTAAGAATCTTTTGTACATGATTGAATAGATGAGATGCTTCTATGATACTGTCTTTGATGAAGGATGTTATTTGTCACCATGAAGGTTCTAAAAGACAGACTTGTATCCAGGCAACAACCTGCCGTTGTGTTCCTGGTGGCTGCTGGGATTGTGATCCACTGTTATATTATTGATGGATGTGTGAAGGGGTAGCGGTTATGTCTCAAGTCTCCTGGAGATTATTGGGGTTGGGTTTTCAATCAGTTTCTGTCCATTTCTAGATGTCGAGTCCAGACATGTGGACTTGGTGTCTAGGCTACATATTCTGTGGACTAAATCGCTGTGTTGTCATCAGCTTTGCAGTGGATTTTAGATCCTTACAGAAAAGCTTTCTATACATATTTATCTGAAGACCATACACTGGTGGTTAGGTATATGGTTTACTACTGTGTGTGTGTTTATTATGAATATTGTAATTTATTGAGATTTAAAATATAATACATATATATGTATCCATACTGAGCCATTCCTCATTTTGTTGTACTCACCTAAGTTTAGAAATAGAATGTTTTCATATCCCACAGGTTCCTGTCATTAGACTGTTACCACATAGCCACCTGTGGTAATATTTCAACCACTGATCATTGTTGGTGTGCATTATGTACACATCACTGTATCAATTTAGCTGTCACCATGTTTGGATGATCTGTCAATCCCATATGTACTACTCGATTATTGTATACCGTATCAGTGTATGAGCCCCATGCATTCTTGATCCATCCATTCACAGCCTATTCCATTCTTTATCTGTAATGTTTATTGTAAGCAGCTAATCTAGGTCCTCTAGCAAAATGTGTATACTACAAGCTGACAGGTATGCGTTTTAAACATTGCTGTAGCTGTGGCTGTATGTTATCTAATGTGTATTATTTAGCAAGGTGATTTCTAATTTACATGTGGGGGTGAAATGTAACTTCACTGGTTAATAAGTGTGACATTTGCATCTTTTCGACATAACCATTTTTCATATTTCAGTGTGCCCATCTTTGTGTTTTTATGTACACTTCCAAGTTAAAATAAAAAACAACAGGAATACCCAAAATATTGTATATTCTGGAAAAACTTCAGACTATAGTGCCCTCTTCAGGAGAAAGGGAAGTAACAGAAGAAATTACAACTGTTGTTAAACCTACTCAGTTTGTGCATCATTTATTGTGGCAGCTTTGAAAAATATCTGCTAAGGCCTTTTGTTTGGGTGGGTCCACCTTGAAGTCCATTCAACTCTTCCAAGCATCTCTAGAAGTTCTAAATACTGCATTGTAATACCAATACATTGTCATTTAATTTGAAGCTGTTGACATCATAGGTTGGTCAGCTTATCCTGTGTTGTAACAAAATATTTAAAAACAAATACATATTGAATTGTTTTGTGAGTTGATAAAATCTTAGAACAGTGTACTGATCTAGATTACCATGTTTCATATCATATGTCTATATATAAGAATGTGGCCTTGCATTGCTTCATCAGAGAAAAAAGCCTTTTGGTCTCTATTATGTGGTAGTTGTAAATGTTTATAAATTGTACAGCACCTGTATAAATACTTGCCTTCATTAATAACAAACTGTAAATCGCTCCATTATTTTTTTAACAATCGAGAAGGAAATTATATAAAGCGATGAGAGGAAAAAGTTGGTAATGGCCTTCTGTTCACGCACTGACAAATAAAGTTTTACTGAATAAACATTCCTTTGTGTAAAGTGGGTTTTGTGAAGGAATTTACCCTATACAATACAAAATGTTAACATGTTGTTGAACATGAAACATCCATAGAAGGGTTCAGTTCCATATCTAAACTGAAATGTTTAAAAGCATGCCGCAGCTGACCGTGTAATCTACGAGAGTTCACTGCGCTATAAAAGACTGGCTCAGTTTACCATTACGTCAGCTCTGAAAGTGAGTGCGTGCCGAAGCTCACGCGTTACCTAAGTATAGAACGTCAACTCCCAGATAGCTATGCAACTTAAAAACTACACAACCCATAGAGCTGACATATTGAGCATGCGTGTTAGGTGTCCAAAAACCAGAAAGGACGTACAAACTACAAACCCTGGTACTTTGAGAGCAGTTGAGAGCTTACAAGAACTACAATTCGACTTCCATCGAGTTGCGCAGTGTGTATTTCTAGCCCTTTAAATGTACGTGCAAAATGGCTGCACAGGTCGACTTAGTCCGTATTAAAGTAGAAAATAAGGTAAGGGACCGTCTTGACAAATTAGCCAAAGAAAAGAAGAAGAAGAAAAAGAGGGAACTGTCACCGTCAGCGGATAAACGTCAGCGTTCGTCTAAAAAGGAAGCGAAGAAAGTGAAGCTCCATCTTCACCACCACCATCACCCACAACATGTTCAACAGCAGCGTATACACCAGCCGCATCAGCCCCAGCAGAATGGACAGAAACAACCTCGCAACTCCAGCACCGAAAAACCTACCCTGCATCACCGCCAGCAGCAACATCATCACAACAAGAACATCAACGATGCAAAAGACCTGCACCTACAACCCGCTCTGTCTGCGCAGGTGGTACACGGAGCAGCTAAGTTGTTGGAGAGCAAGAAAGCACTTCCCCCGGTTCTGCCTCCTGTGCCGCCTGGACTGTTCAATTTCACGCCCCTCAAACTGGCCAAGGCCAAGATACAAGAGAACAAGGAAAAGCACCGCGAGAAAGAGCTTAAACTCAAACCTAAGAAAGAAAACACGGAGGCTAACGTTAAACATGGAGTAGGCCTGTGTAAGAAAAGGAAAGGTAGGTTATTCTCCAAATTCAATTAAATACGTTCATATTACTATGCGCAATTGCTTTAACATTTGGATTAATAACAGTTAAGTCAGAGCAACAATTAAACAAATCCATGTTGTTTTACATATTAAAAACCAGCCAGCATGTATCACGCTCAAGCGCACTTTAGTCATTTAGCTGCCGATCTTAACTAGAGTCACAAAATGTGATGTTTGGACTACAAGCAGTTGAAAAACATTGTGGAATGTAGGACCAAAAACGTGCATGTTAATAAAGAACTTTATTCCCGTGCCTGAACCTAGAGCACCATCATGATGAGAACAGTCAGGCCCAGTCCTTGGAGGAGTACTTGATGAGGAAAAAGAAAAAGAAGAGGAGGCACCACGAGGAAGAACACGGCAAGCGGATCCGCATGTACAACAAGGAGGTCCAGACCGTGTGCGGGGGTCTCGCTGACCACAGTCCTTCAGACCACCTTGGCCCCACAAAGGAGGGCAAGCACTGTCCGACCGGTACATCAGTCCCCAACAACCACCACATCCCCAAAGGAGGACCCACCCACCACGCATTCCTCTCCCCTCAGGACCACTTCATCCGTAGCTCGTTTGTGCAGACGGGCACTGTCTATGGACGCTTCATCCACGAGGAGCGCCAGGCCAACGGAGGCGCATCGGTCCTGCACGCCTACGCCGATGAGCTGGCCTCTCTACTGCCAGGAGAGATGGAGAGCTTTGCCCAGGAGTTCCTGGAGCTGGCCTTTGCTGAGAGGCCTATAGGAGCGGCACGTTACTCCCTGGCTGTTGTGCATGGGGCAGCTGCCTATTTACCAGATTTCCTGGATTACTTTGCCTTCAACTTCCCCTCCACGCCAGTCAAGATGGAGCTTCTAGGAAAGAAGGATATAGAAACGACTACTATCGCTAACTTTCACTCTCAGGTGCTGTATTAAAACAATGTTGTGGAAGGGATTTGTCACTAACCTTCTAGTATTGCATGTTTTTTTTGGGATAATCCTACGTTATACTGGCTGTTGTTGCCAGCCACTGGGCCTGGAGATCTGCCAGGAGTGGGCAGGCTTTGAGTCTAGTCACTCATCCACACATTAGCCAGGCTGATATGTTGTTAAAGCGAATCAATTGTTATAACAATGTTTGAACAGGACTATGGCTGTTTCAGTGGTAATTCGTTAACAAAAAAGTTTGTTTTGCAGCCAGTCTGTTTACCAGCCTGTAATTGTCCCAGTCCAAAGTACACAAACATTATGCCTGTAGCTGAAAGAAATGTTACTTGTGCTCCATGGAATGGCTGTTGACTTCCATTAGAAACCAATGGACACTCATATGGCTAAAGTTCTTAGCACAGTTTACAGTTAGCCTAGACCTTGTTTAATGCTCCCTTTCCTCTGGGATAGCCAAGGGCTTCTAACCAGTTATACAGGGGAACAAACTAAATACACAGTGAACGGTGCCATTTGCCTGCACATTGCATGGTTTTCTTGCATTGAGATTCACCCAAATCATCATGTTAACTTACATGAACAAATGGGATGTTAGTGGTTCAATTGTTTAATAGGATTCATTTCAGTTTGATTCACATGTGCATTCATTTACCAAACCTTGTGCCTTGTTTTATCTACTACCCTCCCTGTGTCAGTTGAACTGATGACCTACCTGTAGGTATAGGAGCGGTCTTGTCCTACAAGACTGTCCTGTCTGAACTTTTGAATAAAAAGTTCAGAAGCTGGTACAAAACTCAACATAATTTATTTGATGGGTATTTCTTTATTTTTACTATTTAAAATCTAAAATAATAGTGAAGAGCACAAAACTATGGAAAAGCACATAGAATCATGAAGAAACCAAAAGTGTTAAAAAAAAATCAATATAGATTTAATATTTTGATTCTTCAAAGTAGCCCTGCTTAGCCTTGATGACAGCCTTGCACACTCCTGGCATTCTGTCAAACAGCTTCGTGAAGTAGTCATCCTGAATGCTTTTCCAACAATTTTAGAGTTCCTACATACGCTGAGCACTTGTTGGCTGCTTTTCCTCTATTCTGCGGTCCAACTCGAAAACCATCTCAGTCAGGTAGAGGTTGGGTGATTTTAAAGGCAAGGTCATCTCATGCAACATTCCATAACTCTGATTCTTGTTCAGAATTCCTTACACAGCATGGAGGTGTGTTTTGGGTCATGGTCCTGTTGAATAACAAATTATGCACAAACCCAATGGGATGGCGAATCGCTGCAGAATGATATGGTAGTATTTCTAGTTGAGTGTCTCTTAATCAAAATAAATAGCTGGCAGTGTCACTAGAGAAGCACCCCCAGACCGTCACACCTCCTCCATGCTTCACCATGGGAACCACACATGCAGACATCATCTGTTCTCCCATTCTGCGTCTCACAAACATACAACTTTTGGAACCAAAAGTCTTGAATTTGGACTATTAGAGTAAAATGTGTCTGTTACTTGAACTCTATGAAGTGTTTATTTGGGGTGTAATCTGAGGTGCATTTAATTGCTTATTTCGGAGGCTGGTACATTTTAATGAACTTGCCTATATCATCATAACGCTTGATGGCTTTTGCAAGAACACAAAGTAACTTTCAAAGTTCTTTAAATTTTCTGTAATGGCTGACCTTCATTTCTTAAAGTAATGATGGACTGTTGTTTCGCATTCCTCATTTAAGCTGTTCTTGCCATAATATGGACTACTACAGTACAGACATTATTATGGACTTCTGTATACAGCCCTACCATGTCACAACACAACTAATTTGACCAAACCTATTAAGAAAGACATTTTAGAACTGGACCTTTAACAAGACAGACCTGTTAATTGAAATGCGTTCCAGGTTGCTGCATCATGAATCTGGTTGAGAGAATAGAAAGTGTGCAGATCCGTCATCAAGCCAAAGTCAAAGGAAAATAATGAAATTACATAAATACCTTGAATGAGTAGGTGTGTCCAAACTTTTGCCTGGTACTGTAGCTTTGTCATTCTTGTCATTCTGGCCAGCCCATTTCAATCAAATGCTTAACTCTCACTTTGTGTGCTTGCCTGTAGGTGGGTCGGACCTACTGCTCTGGGACCTACCGGGCCGGTCCCATGAGACAGATCAGTCTGGTTGGAGCAATGTCCGAGGAGGTGGGGGACTACTTTCCAGAGTTCCTGGACATGCTGGAGGAGTCCCCTTTCCTGAAGGTTAGAGGATGAAGGGATGTTAAAAATGTTTGTGCCTAGGCCTGACTAGTGAATAGGACGCGTCAGTGTCTACACTACTGTCTTTCTGTGGTGTCATAGTTGCCTAATGGTCATACATTCATTTTAGAAAGGAAATCTAGCTCCACGGTTTGTCTGTAGCTTACAGAGATTTGAAACTGACTAAAGAGGGACCTGCAGTTATTCCTTATAATTCGTAGGCCTTTGATCTTTGAATGAATGGTTGTATGTTTGCAGTGTACTCTTTCCCCCTGAAAGTCTGTCTGTCTGTTCAGATGACCCTGCCTTGGGGCAGTCTTTCCAGCTTGAAGCTGGACTGCCGTTCGCAGAGCGACGACGGGCCCATCATGTGGGTTCGACCAGGCGAGCAGATGGTGCCAACTGCTGACATGCCCAAGTCACCCTTCAAGCGACGCAGGTAGCGTACACATCCCACAGCCTTTAACCCTGACACAGTGATATAGCATTAACAAAGAAATTGGTCGGATAAGTAATGAATAACATGCTTATGAATAATTATTTAGAGGATAATTTTTGTGCCAGTGAAGCTTGACATTTATGTTCGATTTAAGTAATATATTAGACTTATCTTCTTTAGAGCAATTTACTGTAGTGAATTCATACATTGTCATACTTTTCATACTGGCCCACCTTGGGAATTGACCCCACAACCCTGGCTTTGCGAGAGCCATGCTACACAAACTAAGCTACTAAGCACTCCTATTTCCTTACTCTCTCCCTCAATACTTCTTCCTATTCCCCCTATTTTCCTTCTTGTTCTCTTTACTCTCTCCTTCAACTCTTTTCTGCTCTCCTTCTCGTTCCTTCTCTGCTGGTGGATGGCTGTGAACTATGTTGTTCTCTTGAACTTCCCTTGTAGGTCCATGAATGAGATAAAGAACCTTCACTACCTGCCCCGGACGAGTGAGCCCCGAGAGGTTCTGTTTGAGGACCGCACCAAGGCCCACGCAGACCATGTGGGCCAGAGTTTTGACTGGCAGAGTACGGCAGCTGTGGGAGTGCTGAAGGCCGTTCAGTTTGGAGAGTGGTGAGTATTCATTGGAAGGAGTGCAGTTTTGGGATGTTCTGTGTTACTGTCATTACATTGAATGCTAGTTATTTGTTAAACTGCTTCGATGTTTCACCATCTGTTGTATCCAACTATAAGTGGGAGCCATCCAGTCAGCAAAATTAATTTGTTGTCCCTCTTGTGATCTACAGGAGTGAGCGTCCGAGAATAACCAAAGACGTGGTGTGTTTCCACGCTGAGGACTTCAACGATGTCGTCCAGCGGCTGCAGCTGGACCTGTATGAACCGCCTGTGTCCCAGGTAGGACCCCAGCCCTCTATCCAGTCAAATAAAACACATTTCACTGAGTCATTCCCACATAAGCAGTTGTTACAAAGTGCATGTATTGATATCCGTTCTGAATACACAAATCGCGCAAACAATGAGATGTTGAAGCGCGGTCGTTGGGAAAGAACACGTAGAAATGTCAGAACCAAGGATGCAACCTGGAGTGGAGCCCGACCCTGGGGGTGGTCAGTCCTCTTCTGGCTGTGCCTGGTGGAGATGATTAGAGGGCTTTCACCTTAGGGCCATGTTGTCCCTCAATATAAGTGACTACAGGTCATAATGTACAAGGTGGCATCTGATGGTTTCAACACGACCAGGTGGACTTTGCATAGGGGCAGCCAGGAATCACCAGGAAATGTTGTTGGCACCCTCAATGTTTTACTTGAGCCAGTAACTTAGGCCCGTTTAATAGCAGTGGAGATATCTCCCAGCGGTGAGTTGGGAGCTTGGCATGAAGGAGAGATGAGTCTTAACACATAAATGTTATATGTAATCTTTTCGCTTTATATACTGTATAAACATTGAGATTGTCACATCCTCTCCATGAGATCACACTAGGTCCAATGTAAAGGATCTAAAGGAGCTGACAAAGCGGAAAGCAAGGCCTTGGAGAAGATTACATTACATAAGATACAGTTGTTCTTAAAATTTGCATGCCCTCGGCGAATTGGTAATATATGTACCATTTGTAAAGAAAACATGAGTGAGCGGGCAAAACATGTATTTTATTTCTTATGGGATTCACATTCAACTGTAGGTCATAACAGAATGGCTAGTGTAGCTGCCAATTCGTCATGGAAAAATGCCTCCTTTGGTCGTCTTGCATGAAACACACGTTTGAGGTCTCGCCATTATGGCTTGATCATGTTTCATGATATTAAGGTCAGGACACTGTCATGGCCATTCCAGAACCTTCTACTTTTTCTGCTGTAACCACTGGAGGGTCAACATTTAGGTGCTGCGAAGTCCAAGAGCGTCCCATGCGCAGCTTTTGTGCAGAAGAATGACAATTATTTGCCAGTATTTTCTGAGAACATGCTGCATTCATCATGCCTTACATTTTCACAAGATTCCCTGTGACCTTGGACCTCAACACACCCCCAAAACATCAGTTAGCCACCACCATGCTTCACATTGGGGATTGCATTCTGTTCACTATAGGCCTTGTTGACCCCTCTTCAAACATAACGCTTAAGGTTGTGACCATAAAGCTGTATTTTAGTCTCGTCACTCCAAATTACAGTGCGCCAAAAGCTGTGAGGTGTGCTTAGGTGTTGTGGTGCATACTGTAACCGGGCTTTTTTGTGGCATTGGTGCAGTAAAGGCTTCTTTCTGGCCACTCGACCATGCAACTTGTTTTTGTTCAAGTATTGTTGTATTGTGCTCCTTGAAACAACCACGCTGTCTTTTTCCAGAGCAGCCTGTATGTTTCCTGAGGTTACCTGTGAGTTTTTCTTTGTATCCCTAACAATTTTTCTGGTAATTTTAGCTGAAATCTTGGTATCAAGAGATCACTGAATTTTCCTTTTCTTAATGATTGAACAGTACTGACTGCCATTTGGATATCCAAAGCCATTTGGACTTTGGATATCTTTTTATATCCTTTTCCATCTTTATAAAGTTCAATTACCTTGTATATGCAGGTATTTTGACAGTTATTTTCTGCTCCCCATGGCTTAGTGTCTAGCCTGCCCACTACATCCACGTGAGAGCGTGGACACTAATTGCAATTTAAAAAGCCACAGATGTGGAAAAGTCTCGTTTAATTGCCATTTCTACCTGTGTGTTTCACCTTGTGTGTCTGTTACCAGGCCACACAATCAAGGGTGTGTAAACTTTTTATCAGAGCAATTTGGAAGAGTTCCATTATCATTGTGATTTAAAAAGGAGCTAAACAACTGTAATAAAAAATGGCTTCACATGATCACTCTCCGTAAAGAAAAGAGTATCCTTAAATTTCATTATCCATCATATTTTCAACATGAATGCCTAAATTTCACCATTTCAGCCAGGGTATGCAAACTTATGAGCACAACTGTATGCTGCTGCATCATGGCAGCCAAATGTAATCGTTGTGTTTGTGACACATTGACAGAGTTTCCACGTTTCAGGTTGTAGTTGTTGACCGGAGATTGCGCTGTCCTCCAGGAATGAATATACTGGAAAATTATTCTTGGTTCTGCAATTAGTACCATTGTTTGGCTGTATGCGTGTATCAGAGGTCCTGATTGTTCTTCTTCCTGAGCCTGCTGGGGAGTTGAAAAACATGAAATAAAAAGAACTATGCGTAAAAAGGCTTCATTCTGGCACCAGAGGAAGACCACTTCTGCTTGATCAGTAAGGTGCAGTTAGCAGGCAGGCGTTACCGGATAGTCTTAATGCCGCTGTGTGGGAATGAGCCGGAAATTCTGTTCTCCCTGCAGTGTGTCCAGTGGGTGGACGATGCCAAGCTGAACCAGCTGAGGCGGGAGGGCATCCGCTACGTCCGCGTGCAGCTGTGTGACGACGACATCTACTTCATCCCCCGGAACGTCATCCACCAGTTCAAGACCGTCTCTGCAGTCTGTAGCCTGGCCTGGCACATCCGTCTCAGACAATACCATGAAGAGAATGATGGGGAGGAACACTGCAAACTGAAGAACAATGACCAGAGCACAACATCAGGTGAAATATTATCTTCCCAGACAGCACAGGGAGATGCAACGTGGGGAGCCTCGGCCAAGATGGAGGAACCACTTTTCCAGAGACCTGCAACTCCAACCAGAGAGCCCCAGCAGACTGCTTTTCAGTCTGCAAAGTCAGCCCACCTGCCCCCTCCCTACCTAGGCCTCAACGCGACTGTGACCGGCTCCTCTGGCTCCGGCTCTGGTTTTAACAGTTTGAACCCACAGCCCCTGGTCTGGCCTCCGTCTGGTCTGGACTACAACTCCCACCGACCCCACAGCCACTCTGACCTCCTCAAATGACGCCCCCTTCCCTTAACCTTACAATACTTCTGCTTTTTTAGAGCTTATTTAAAGGAATGTGACTGCATTTATAACTGACATTCCTGGGTAAAAAACCCTAAGAACTTCTTAAACTTTTTGAAGTTATTCTTAAATTATTTCAGAATATATAGTATTCTTTTTTATATGTAAATGCAGTTTCAGAGACAAACCCAGAATTATTTTTTTTCTCAGCTGTAGTGTATAATGTACATTTAGAAATATTTGTCAGAAATGTTTTGTTTTTATATTTGTTGTACCTGAAACCGAGATCCCTCTATGGATTTGTTTCATGAATTACAGAAGCAACTTGCTTTGCCAGTTGGGAGAAACTACCATCGTACATTGCCAAATAAGTTTTGGGAGAAAAGTGCCTGCCACACAAGAAACAGCAATCAAGTCAAATTTTTGTTTGGACTTTCTGAGACTTTCTGTAAAGGTGAATTAATTTAAAGTTATTTTCCCAAGTTGTTATACTTTTGTCTGTTCTTCAAAGATGCAGATGGCCTGCAGTTTTCATGATTTTTATTATTGGATGGTGTATTAATTTATTTGTGAATTGCGTAATAATAAAACTTCACTGTAAGCAATGAATGACATGTTCTGGCATTCGACACTGAGTGCAAACTGAGGACATCAATCGTATGCTAAAATCATAGCTAGCAGCCAATATCATTATTTTTATTATGTTAGTCATGCTTTAACTTTGAGCCATTTCTATTTATGTTCAGCCGTTTAAGAAATTCTCTGGGCCCAAAATCAATTTTGAAACATTATCAGGAACTACAAGTTCTTGTAGTCAAATGTAACCTATTAGATAGATTAGCCTCTTGTGTTGTTGTATTTGGGATTGTGTCAATGCACTTATTGTATGTCATATACATTTTCTAAATGTTTTGATAAAAATGTCATAACCATTTTTTATGTGAAGTAACCATGGTGGGTGTACATATGTAGTAGGTGAGTTCTGAGTGCAGTGTAGTTCCTCACTCACTCTTTAGTGTTGTCTGCTTGGCAGTTGTCGTCTGGTGGGAGCTGTTTAAAAAATGAATTCCCCCAGTAGTCTGAGGAGGAGTTTGTCGTTCTTTAATAGTACGAGTACAGGAGATGCATTCTTTAGGATGCCAGTTGGACTGTATTATCTTAGTGCCTTGATCATTCTACCCATTTGAAACTATGGTTTGTTTTAGACCTATAATTATACAGGTTATAAATCGCTTCTTTAGTGTCCATGATTTCTAGTTGAGGAACCTGCATATTCAAATCCACGTTAAAATGTAATAGATCCTAAACAAAAAATCCACTAACATTTTGTAATTTATGAAGATCCACATTAATATTCATATGTCTTGTTTCTATAGGATTATTTTCCTGCTGTTTGAGAATCAACATATGGCATCTGTACTGTTTTTATTTTTTCTTCTGACTTGTCATATTTAACTGTGGTGTGTAATCTGTTTGATGACCAAGGCATGCTATGTGCAGTGTTAATAAATATTACTGTTGATGTTAGCATAGAGGCATTTTAATTAACAATATTGATAAAAAAATTAAATAATTTTTTTTGTTTGTAAAAAAAATATCTTTAATATAACTCTGTACAAAGTGTGATCAAACTTGTGAATTGAGTAGAAAACACAATGGAATGCATAAACCTTTCCTGTATATTTTTTAAATAAATACTTTTATGCGTGTATTATTTATGAATTATCCTAGTCACAAACGTTATGGTGAATAAATCCATAATCCTCACCAATGAGTACATAAAAAAAGCAATCAGTATTTCACATACTCATATCCTATATAGAAACCACATGAACCAACAAACATGCTGCACAAAGTACGTGTCTGCTTATCCCACATTAGCGGAATATTCTTTAAATGTTTTACTATAAAAAATATATGTATCCTAAATCGTTTGTGCCATCATGGTGGGTTATCAATTTACCCTTCATCTGCACCAGAAGTACCTAACACAAATATTTACAATCAATTACCATATAAAACTATTTGGTAAAACATGTTCAAACTTCAAAGTAACTTTCAGCAAAAAACAACAACTAATATTCAACCACTCTTCCTTTCATGCTTTCCTTCCGCCCACTCCCATTCCTCCATCATTTGTCGTCATTTGATTGAGTCCTCCATCCAGGAACACTTTCAGTGGGTCATGATTACCAGGTGATCCCCTACAAGGCTCGGAGGTGTGAGAATCAGCGTTGGTGTTCTTGAACAGAGCAGGAGAATGATAGCGCGCCGTCCTCCATGTTGTCATCAAATGCTCAGCCTCCACACACTGTGTTCCCATTGGGGACAGTCTCTAGTCTTAATTCACTAACACATGCGTTGGCAATGAAGTGAACACGTCTGAAACCAGGCTGTCATTAGTCCAGTTTAGTAGCTGGTCCTGTGATCTAAACATATTGGGCATTTCCTTTGTTGTCTCTCACACCCATGTTTCTGGTTGATTCCTTGGACCTTTAGGCTTGCTAAAACGATTCCCAAATCCTAGAGAGCAGACAGGCCGTATGTCAGATGTTATCATTAGTAGAACTGTCCTTTGGTAATAAATTGGATTTGCATGGATATGTCTGATGAAGGCTTACCAAATTTAAACACTGACGATGAGACAGCATGGCTTGGTGCTGGTGTGGAGGTGGTCTTTGCTGTGGGTTTCAACAATGTGTTTAGACTTTTTGCTGCTAGAGGTACATGCACTTCAGGCATATGATCCATTAGAGATATGTTACTTACATTTGTGTTTGTGCAGAAAGAACTTTAAGCTCTGAAAAACAACAGATAGCTGGATTTAGACAATACGATTTCAGAACATATACAGGTGCTGGTCATATAATTAGAATATCATCAAAAAGTTGATTTATTTCAGTAATATTCTAATTTTCAGAGATACTGATTTTGTTGTTTTCATTAGTTGTCAGTTATAATCATCAAAATAAAAAAGAATGAACACTTGAAATATATCAGTCTGTGTAGAATGACTGTATACATTATGCAAGTTTCACTTTTTGAATGGAATTACTGAAATAAATCAACTTTTTGATGATATTCTAATTATATGATTAGCACCTGTACTTAGTAAAGAAACAACGGATCTCTTACTCTTGATTACATTCTATATTACCCCAGGAATACAAAAGAAAAGTAAAAACAACTGACAGTTTTTTTTTCTTTTTATGTTTAAACAATTGATTGGCTAACAATAAGAAATAATCAACCCAGAGCTTTTATTTCTAAAACCAATAGATCAGGTGTGTCAATTACTGTACTGTACTGTACATAGAATGACATTACCTTTGTTCTGGACATGCCTTTCCCAGCATCCATTTGAGTGCTGCTTGAGGTGTTATTGTCTACAGGCGGCTGATGCTCACTCTCAGCTAAGAAAGATTATGGAATTGTACATTTTTTTAGTATGCAATTAAATATTTTTAGGAGTCAAAACTAAATGTAAATTCACTGGATTGTTGGATTAGTGGGAGACAATCCATGGACCTGTGTGTAGTTAGTGAGACTAGAGCTCATAGTTGATTGGAGATTCACGTGGTAACTCACCATTTCCGCCTACAGCTACAACATTAGCAGACGGAGCAGCTAGAGGAACTGTAGTCAATGGCTCTGAGGAGGAAATGTACACAGAAAAAAACTGTCAAGTACTCTTTGGCTATCCTGTTTCTGTAAGGTGAAACAGCCGACTAACCTCTGGACAGGATGTCAGTGAGTTTATCACAGGGTTATACCCCCAATCTACAGTATGTCTTTAAAGTTGACGAGAAACGCATTGCGTCCCATATTTTTACGATATTTGATAAGACTTGGCCCAAGATTGAACACACAACCTTCCAATCTCAGGAAAGACTAATTAGGGCCTTTTACAGTGTGAGTTGCGCCTTATTGAAGTTCACTTGGTATCTGTTAACAGCAGTCCAATAAACTTATATTAGTAGTAAATGAAACAACATAGAAAAACATGGCTTTTCTTGGTCAACACTTGGAAAAAAGCTTACCTTGCCTTGAATTCTTTGCTCGGACACTCTGAAGGAACAATTCAGAGTGTTATATGAATGTACCAAACAACGGGAACTATGAATCATAGACTGAATCATGAAGTAGTCAAAATACCCAGGGCTTTTTATATCCCTACGGGGCATTTAACAAAGATGAGTTCATCTCTGACACAAAGGGGTGGGTGGCAGCATCCAATTCCATGTGTTCATTAAATACACATGACTGTCTGAGGCAGTCTCTACTTCTGCTGTACCGTGGTGTGACCATAGAAACACAGTGATTAGAACTCTCTCCAAACCAGTCTTAATATATTTATGAAGCTGACTACATCGTCTCCTTAGAATCTTGACAGCTACACCACTCAAAGTCAATTAACGTCTGTTACCTTACTGCGGCTCATGATTCCGTCCAGGAATCTTTTGGGTTGGGAGTTCCCTGACCACTCTGATGACACACCAATCCTCTGCTGTTCCGTTTGGGTCTGGCTGCTGCCCTGTCTTTCCATACAGGGGGCGCTGTTCTGATCAACTGTCCAAATATTTCAGGTTAGTGCATAAATAGAGTACAGTAGGTACACTTCCTGGATTTGCGTTCACACACAAAGACCTTACACTTTCTGTCCTTCTCCTCTCCAAACTGGAGAGTACATTTTTGACAGTGTCCTAGTCATGCAGGTACTATCATGTTCAGAAGATTAGCAGGGTTAGGTCTGATTGGTCCCTGGACGTGAGAATTGACACTGCTGAAATTGGTGCTGGAAATACAGATTGGAGGCACTCTTCCCTCTGGTCTAAATATGGACTCCTGGGGCGGTGTTTGGGGGTAATGGACAATGCTCTTTATAGAGTCTTATTGGATGTCAAACTGGTGTCCTGACTCTCCATTGTCACTTAAGATCACATGGCACATAATGTAAAAAGTATGGATATTAACCAGAGCATTCTGGCTGGATTTCCTATAGGGCCTCATATTATCATGGCCACCTAATCATAAACCAGCTTTGATTGGTGGATTCATGCCCTCTCATCCCTCCATTGAAAAAAGATCAAATGTACTGTAGATACTTACATTTATATAAACAGTAGATATGTTAGATACTCTCTATAAGAGCTAACTGACTACAACGTCAAAGTAAATTATGATTGTAATTCTGTTTTTGTTTGTGGTAAGGAAAGGATGAACTCACCTTCCTGTGCGACCAGGATGAAGGATTCTGGAGTTCTCTCAGGAAGAGGGGGAGTGCAACACTCTGAGCCTTCATGAAACAGTCACAAGACAGTGAGGATCCCTCATCATAATCACCCTAACATTGCAAACATTACATGGGTATCACTTTTGTTCACCTGTAGGTGAGAGAGTAGGTCCCAGAGGAAATGGAGGTGGAGAGGGAGGAGACATTTCTGCTGATGTACAGGGAACAGAAGACAGAACTGGCAACGTAAGCAGGTGTGGCACAATATCATGGGCTGGTTCCACAACAGGAGGTTGTTCCGTAACAGGGCCTGGCTCAGTAATCGGGGGTGGCTCCATAACCAAGGGTGAAGCTGTAGTGGAATAGAGAAACTTAGATTAAAAGGGCATTATTTGACAACACCATTTATAGCATTTTTGTTATGAACAACCAATACATAATATCTTCAACAATCTGTAGAAGATTTTTCATTTTGAGAAATGTACCTGAGTTCATCATTGTAATTTTTACGCTTTTGCTCCTCATCCAAGAACTCTTCTCCACCAAAGCAGCAGTGTAGTCTGTATGTCCAGACCACTCTGAGGATATTCCTATTTTGGTTCTGCTCTCTTCTGGCTTCTGGACCAGTATCTCTTTAGGGGTTGAGAGGAGAGGGAGAACGGGAGCGCTCACATCAGCATCGTTGGCCAACTCAAAGGACTCTGGTGTTCTCTCTGGCAACGGTGGAGTAGGGGAGGGAGGACTTCCTTTTGGGCAAAATACAGGAGAAGAGATGAAGGTGAGTCCTTATGAAGAAAAGCTGATGAAGAATGTTGTAACTGTCTTCACAGGCCATCAACTCACCAATCCCACTCGTGGCCTCTGCTGCAGTGTTAGGAGGTACGATGACCTCTAACCTTTCTAAGATGTTATCCAGGCACTCTGAGGGACACAGGAAGACATGATGTTTATGCATACATGGTATTAGTGATGACATATGCTGGAATAGCACCCTGAAAAATTAATTGTGCCCTAATGTGGTCCTATGGTCTTAATATATGAAACATGGCATGGGTTAAAATACAGCCTGCTGCTGTTTCAGCACACTCTCTCCTCAGAAGTCACACACTTCTGTCTATAAAGCCTGAAATACCACAAAACATATCATTTATAAAGTCTGTGCTCTAAGCCAAATGAGCATTCAACTATTTAAAATTCTCCACTGATCTAAAAGCGTAAGCATACAGTGTCACAACCTTGTCCAGCAGCCAGCACATACGATTCCGGGGTTCGCTCGGGTAATGGAGGGGGGCTGTCCTGTCCCGAGCCAACTATAGCTGTATCTGGGGCACCGCTGGGGGTGGGGAGGGCTGGAAATTCCATTGGCTGATCATTAAGAGTCAGACTCGGCCCAACAAAACACATTTTCTCTGTCCACGGGTTCATTGCAGCCAGCTCTTCCTCTTCATCAGTCCCTCTGGGAGTAGACAGGGGGGAGGACGGTGAAGAGTCATTTCCAAAATATGGGTCCTCCACAGTGAGACAGAGGAAGGTTGGGATAGAGGCAGGTAGTACCAGTGTGCTTATCTCTCTATCCATCTCCACCTTCTCTTCCTCGATGGTGACCTGAGAGAGTTCCTGAGTACTGAGTGTCAGAGGTGGATGTGTGTATATGACCATGGGGGGGCTAGGATCTTGATTTGGGTCATGGTTGGTGGGCGGGTTAGCAGGCTGTGTGTATAAAGGAGCTATCCGGTAATCTGGTTGTGGGTTCAGGGTCTTCAGTCTTTGACTTGTAGTCAGGATATCAGGCTCAATTTGAAAAGGGTATGGTGGTATTTGGTTATCAGGGAGAGTTTGAAGAGAGTATGGTGGTATTTGGTTATCAGGCTGAGTTTGAAGAGGGTATTGTGGTCTTTGGTTATCAGGCTGAGTTTGAAGAGAGTGTGGTGGTATTTGGTTATCAGGCTGAGTTTGAAGAGGGTATTGTGGTCTTTGGTTATCAGGCTGAGTTTGAAGAGAGTATGGTGGTCTTTGGTTATCAGGCTGAGTTTGAAGGGGGTATTGTGGCCTTTGGATATTTTGGTGGGTTGGTAACTGATTGGGCAATCTTTGATTCATATGCACGTCCTCGGTATCTGTCTGTATTAATTGTGGTTTCTGGTTAATCTTTGCTAAAGAAGATGGCCTCTGGTGCTTCCCCTCCCTGTCCCTGGCTCTCAGGGCATTGAGGATGGCTGACGGGGAGCGTACAGTGAGCAGCGTGTAATCATCTGGCTCCTCCCTCTCTGGGCGCCTGGAGAACAATTTGTTGTTAGTTAACCCTTTTAATGCTAATCGTGAAAATCGGAGGCAATTCTCACTCTGTGAGAACATCCATTGGCTATTTGAACATGCTTTACAACATGATACATGAAACATTCATTTTCATAATGTTTAGGGTGGAGAAATCTTTACTGTACCGTACCTGTGCTCTGTCTGTATGTGTGTTTTGGGCTGAACCGTGGGCTCCAATTCAGCATCAGACATGTCACTGATATCTGAATGCTCACTGTCACTGGCTGTGTGTGTGGAGGCGGCTGCGGGCACCTACACAGTTCAACACGATCACACATTAACTCATCCCGTGGCAAAGTATTTACCTCCAACACAGACCAACAAGTTAAAGTTCTCTTAAGATGCCTGTGGTAACTGTTGCTACAGTACGAGACAGCTACCTTGCTTCCTATAGCAACAGTTTCTGTACATGTTTGAGAGTATATTGTAGACGCACTGGTACATTATCACCGATCTACGAATCACCTGGTCCCAATACTAATTAGGCGATTGAGAGGCGGAACTCTTTTCTTGATGCAAATAGCCCGCTCAACCACACTGTCTCACCTCTGTGAAGGAAGGGCTTCCTTGTGCCATGGACTGCAGATACTTCTCAAACAGAAACTTAATGGTTCTGTAAACAAGCTCATACTGTTCCTGTAGTCACAGAAAAATACGTTTCTGTTAAAACACATGTCAGATGGCATATCTCTGGTAAATTTTCTACACAATAAGTTATGACATGTGATAGTCAGTGAGTGCAAAACAATTTGTAGAGGAAAAGTGCCCTGTAATAATTTGCGTCCTTCAAAGTTAGTGCATGTTTTTGGTTCACTTGCAGTCAGTTGTTTGGAATTTGGCACTACTGGAGCAGGCAAACACATTCCGTCCACGCCTGAACAGCCCAAGCCCGTCCTGATTATATAATCACAGCCCTCATTCTCTTTTGGTCTTTTCTTAATCACAGCGAACAGCAAACACAGGGAATGTACAACTATTAGTTTTACCTTCAGTTTAAAGGTCAACTATTTGGAAGTATACTTACCCTTTTGGGCATTGTTATTGAATGATATGATAGTGACCTCCCAAACACCACTGTGGCTTTTTGGTTAAGAAAAAGTAGAACATGCCAAGTTCAAGTTCTATGTCATGTGGCTGCAATGTAGCCCTCATCGATCTTCATGTCCTATGTCATGTGACTACTGTGTACCCATACAAAAATCTAATATATGGCATATACATTAATTTAAAAGACTTAACATATATTTTAAAATACATGATCATATATGTTAATTACATATCTCAATCTGACATAACAAAAAACCGCCAATTCTTAGATATTTTGACATTTACATGGCTTCATCTTAGCCTCCACTAACTAATGTCCCATGTCATGTGGCTATACATCCACAATGATCTTTCAGTGTGTGCCAACGCAACACCCTGTTTTTGGTTTCCGCAATTTCAAAACAGAATTGATAGTGCATGATTATGAAACATTTATTTGTTTATGTCTGATTTAGAGATTTTACGTGTAACTTCTCTTTTTTTTAGAAATACTGGTGTACAAGTTGCCATGAAATAACCACAGAAGGAAGTTGTTTCTTAACGTCATTGGAACTATGTAGGAACACGTCAAACCTGTTGGAGAACATTTCTAGAACATAATTCAGAATGTTGTAAAATGTAAAAACTTTTAACCTTTTTGAAAATGATGATTACTAAATGTGCAGGGAGTGTTCTGAAGCCAAGCAAAAATGTTTCACCATTCCCAGAAACTTATATCCAAAACACCCATGCTATTTATATATATTTTTTATACATTTCCGACTAAAATTAAGAGACCATTGCACCTTTTTCTTTTCTTTCCAATCAAGTTTAAAAGGAAAGTTTTGAGTGAGAAACAGAAGTGTTTAATTTGCAGTGGCCTCTTAATTTTAACTCTTCTGTTCCTCACAGAAAATGTTCCTTTTTGACTTTATTGCAAAGGAAAGAAAAAGGTGCACTGGTCTGTTATTTTTTTCCAGAGCTAAATCAATATATATACATATATACATATACACATATACATATACATATATACATATTTTTTTTACATATATACATATATTTATTTACATAGTTGAGATACGGTTCTCAGGGCAGTACCTTGGTCTGAACCACAGAAGGCCTCTGTTTTCTCATGTCCTGAACTAGATTGAAGATGCTAAAGTCTTCTGTGAGCAGCTGGAGAAAAACACAAAGTCAGTAAGTGACAGTCAGTAAAGACTCTAAACATAGCGCAAGAAGGATATTGTAGCTTTGCCAGTCTCAGAGGAGACGGTACACTATAGTGGTCTTACCTGTGTTTTCACCAGGTTCCAGGTGTAGTCGATGGCACAAAGCGCCCCCGTTCTGCCACAGCCAGCACTGTGGATTGACACATTCAAACAGGTCAAGGAACAGTGGCAATACTGGAAACGCCTCCCATTGATCTGGCGTAGACAACCCGTGCCTGGAGTGCCAACCAGGCACCACTCCCCATCATCTAAGCTAACCGATCGGTTCGGGGGTTGATTGAAGTCAACACATCTGGTATTCCAGGCTGGTTGAATCAGAAACATGATGAGCCAGTGCCTCCCCAGAGTCACGGTAGACCGCCCCCCTGCATTAGAGCCTAGTTACAGCAGTGTATATGAGAGCCCTCAGAGTGAACCCAACACATCAGATGACCGTAGTCGGCCAGTAAGAAGATTTGTCATTCTGCATGGTGACTCATTCTCATCACTACCCCTGGCTGGAGGTGAACAGTGGAGAACAGATCTGTGGCAGGAGATGGCAATTTTACTAAAACAAACATGTCTTGGTGGCAAATTTTCAGTGAAGACGGAATGAATGTCATTTGTTATCGTTTGTTGAGTTCGCTTTCAACTCTGAAGTAACTCAACCAAAGATTAAATGTTAAAATGGTAACGTTTAGGATTAGGTATGGCATAAGTTTAGGGTTTAGGGTAGGGACCTAACCTTGGTAAAATGTCCCATCAGGGCATTCAGCCCATTTGAAATGCCAGCTCCGCCCTCTCATTGCGTCAGCCTGTCACATCCATTTTTGCCTTCAAGACATGTTTGAGTAGAAGTCCCACGTGCTCTCAGGCATGAGCAAAGCCTGGGGCCTGTGAAGGAACATTCCGTTCTTGCGGGCCCATTTATACTCCACGTTGTGATTCCTCCTCTACACCACACCTAGAAGCCTGCCTTGTTCACAGACACTTGTATTAACTGACTACTTGTGTCAGTCCATGTGACTGAGGTTTGCTCGTGGGGGAA
Source organism: Esox niger (assembly GCA_016801105.1). Lineage (NCBI taxonomy): Eukaryota > Metazoa > Chordata > Actinopteri > Esociformes > Esocidae > Esox > Esox niger. The sequence goes on from JACXGJ010003592.1 coordinate 24,637, forward strand.
ACCATCCACGTGTGGATATGAGGGATGGAGGGGTTCATGTGCCTTCGGTTCGCTAATGTTCAGGTCGTCTGTATTTCTCTTTTCTTTCTCAAGCGCTCCACCAACAAATGACTCAAACTTTGGTAAAACACGCTGAGCGACTTAAAAAGAGGAGGTGTGTCACTACAAATGGAATTTCCGCGCGTCTCTGTGGTCACAGTGTGGAAACATGCGCTGCCGTCTCATGCCCCTGTCTTACTGATGAAGGCTGATTCTCGCTCAGTAGAGCCTCAGTAGCATGTGGGGCTGAGTACATTTATGTTAATGTGTTGGTTGTAACTATGGAGAGAGAGAAAGACATTTGATGGGGTGTTTATACACCCACGGTGGTCTGTTGGCCAACCGCCCACACACACTTCCTGTCTGTGTGTAAAAGGCAAGGGGGAGGTGCCGTATCGTATAGGGGCTCAAACAGGATGCCCAAAACAAAGTGTTAAACCCACACAATATAACACTTCTTAATGCAGTAGGACCACCTATTAGCAGAAACGTGGAATCTAGAACTCCAGGTATATATATATATATATATATATATATATATATATATATATATATATATATATATATATATATATATATATATATCCTGTAAGACTGGGATATTCAGGACTGAGTCACTGTTGTTTCACTGTTGATTCTGGGTTATATTTAGGGTTTGTGCTTGAAGAAAATATGAATTTTATTTGTCGAAAGATCTTCACAAGCGAAGCAAAACAAGTGTGTGTGTGTGTGCGTGCGCGTGTATCTGTGTATGCGTGCGTGCGTGTTTGTGTGTGTGTGCATGAGAGACGTGCGGCAGACAGAGGCTGGGAAAGCTGACCTGCAATGTATGCAGATGGGCACGTTGTCATGTGTCTGGTAGGACCTCATCTCCTGCACCAGCTCCAGGATGGGAGGGATGGTGTCTGGGACCCCGTGGTCTGGCCAGTTGATATAGTGGAGCTGCCTCAGGGTCCGGCTCCCCTTAGGGACACATTACACATGGATGTCATATTCACCTGTTCATTCCTACATGTTTGTTTTCAGGTGATTTATTTCTGAAATTCTCTGCACCTAAGTATGGCAAAGCATATAAGAATTGCAAATGCAAAATGTTCAAGTTACAAATATTTTATGTCTTGTCCGTAGAGTTTACACATGATATCAGTTTACAGTAACAGTATGTGACGATGAACGCTTACATGGCGGTAAGTCACCCTCAAATTCCTGCTCACATAATCTCCTTTACTTTCCTCAGAGTCCTGTAAAGAATAAGATAATTTGCTGTTCAGCATCGTTTTCACACAGAAAACATGCAGACACTGGTCTTTGTAACGTATGAATAACATTATTATACCACATGTACATGAGTTGTTATTATTGTTAAGGTGCATTTCAGACTTATTGTCTGCCGAACTCTGAAACGTACAATCAACGAAAATTTACCAAATACCTTTGTATGTGCCTGTATTCTTTTGTATGTTCATGTTCAATAAGATAACATTAGTTTATCACGCGTCACTACTGATAAATGTAGTATTGATAATGAAGTCAGTGGTGAGGAAGCCATTTATTCTGAGGACCAGGAAGTGGTGAGAGAGGGAGGAAGTCGTAGTGCCTGCTACTCACGCAGTATACAGTGAAGGGGTCACATACAAACGGCTCTTCTTTTGTCACTGGCCAGTAGCGTTCACACTTTTTCTACAAAACAATCCGTGAGCCATGTTACAAATAGTTTGTCTCCAAAACAGTTCGTGAGCCATGTTACAAATAGTTTGTCTCCAAAAAGCCACAACACTGACTTTGTTTTAGGCAAACATTGGCATGAAAATGCAATGCCACAAGATATGCATGTGTGTGTATACCTATGCAATCAGATTGACTCACCCTGCCCATTTCAAACTCTCTGCAGGCCATCACTATGACCTGGTAGAAAACATAATAAACATCAGGACATTAAATAGATAGATAATAGGCAGATGGACAGCCACACAGACAAAGTGGGAGATGGATTTAGTGGTACCTCGGTGTTGTACTCCCAAAGCATCCTCCAGAAGTCCAGTACGGTGTGTGGCAGAGGACCCTGAGTGGCTATGTATGCCCTGGACCCACTGACCCCCTGGGGATGTGCAGACAGAGGGCACAGGGACAGGGGCTCCTCTCATTACTCTACTGGATTATTTAAATGGGATATTTCTTACAACAAAGTCACACAAACCTTACCTTGATGAAGCTGGCATTGATGTAATCATTGTCATTCTTTGAGGTGATAAGGGACAGCTTTACTCTGCTGTGGTCAACTGAAGGGAGATAAGCACTACATTAGAGATGTAATATTCAGCACTACATTGATATACAATACTTCTTTATCCACAACATCAATATACCTTTTTAAACCACTGCATTATTATACCTCTAAACCACTGTATTACTATACCTCTAAACCACTGTATTACTATACCTCTACACCACTGCATTATTATTCCTGTAAAGCACTGCATTATAATAAAACCTTGCAGTTCATAGACATTTGCCATCCAACGAGACAGAGCTTAAAAGGACAAAGAAGAATGGAAGAAACTGTGCAAATCCAATTGTGCAAAGCTGATTGACACATACCTAAGAATACTTAAAGCCGTGATCGCTGCCCAAGGCGCTTCTAAAAGAGTACTGCATAAGGGGACTGAGCACATGAGACATTTAAATTATTTTAATGAATTAAACCAAATTTTAAACTACGTTTTCGGATAGTAATTATAGGGTATTGTGTGTAGATTGATGGCAAAAATACATTTAGTCAATTATAAATTACGTCTATAATATCACATAATGAAGAGAAGGTGAAGTGGACTGAATTGTTTCAGGAAGCACTGTACCTCTTCAAAACACTGCATCAATATACAGTACCTCTCTAAAACAATATTTGTATTAATATTATTTATTAATATATTTTTTATTAAAACAGGAAACATTGACAATAGAAATCTATGTACCAAGAGCATCTTTGCCCAGTTAGGCAGGAGCAAAGAGACAAAACAAATATAAGTACTCTAAAAAACATCTTCGAATTTAAAACTAACATAAAAGCTCTTTTCCAAATTCAGTTTGGGCATTTGGGACAGTTAGCAAGTCCTGTGAACAAAGAGAGCACCCACCAGATTTCTGCAGAATGAAATTTTCCAAATAAGAAGGTAGCAAACCCAGAATGGCTTTGTAAATAAAAGTATACCTGAGCCTGTGTGTGACTAGGGAAGGCCAGCCAACACCAGCATACAAAGAACAATGGTGCTCGAGAGCTTTACATTTTAACCTAAATCTCCAGGCTATATGGTGTCAATTGATCTCAAACACAGAGCAAAGGCATTCACATACACTGCAAATAAAAGCGACAACAGGAAAACAGCACCATGCAGCTTGATTGGTGTTTGTCAGAGAACACTAGAAGTGGCAGGTCCGCCATTGGCACCCCGTTCTCTTCACAGATGAGAGGAGGTTCACACTGAGCACATGTGACAAACAGATATAGAGTCTGGAGAGGCCTTGGTGAACGTTATACTGCCTGCAACATCATCCAGCAATGGCCAGTTTGGTTGTGGGTCAATGATGGTCTCGGTAGGCATATCCTTGTAGGGTCACACAAACCTCCACATGCTAGCCAACGATATCGTTACTGCTGTTAGGTACTTGAATGACATCCTCAGATCCATCTTCAGATCTTGTGGGCCATGGGTTCCTCCTGGTGCAGGACAATACCCGGCCTCATGTGGCCAGAGTTTGTAGGCATTTCCTGGAAGACGAAGGCATTGATGACATCGACTGGCCCTCATGTTCTCCAGACCTGGATCCAGCTGAGAACCTCTGGGATGTTATGTATCAGTGCATCCGACATCACCATGTAATGCCAGACTGTCCAGGAGATCACTAATGCCCTGATCCAGGTCTGGGAGGAGATCCCCCAGGCCACCATCTGCCATCTCATCAGGAGCATGCCCACACGTTGTCAGGAGTGCATACAGGCACATGGGGGCAATACACACTACTGAGTCACATTATGAGTGGCAGTGATGAAATTCAAGCAAGTTGGAACAGTCAGTGATTTCAACTGTTTACTTTGATTATCAGTGTGAGTTTGAATCCTGCCCTCAACCAGTTAGTGATTTTGTTTTCCACTGACAGTTATGCCATTTTGTTCTCAGCAAATTACACAATGTACAGCAAAGATGTTGATCTTTAATACACTGCTAAAAAATACACACATAGGCTCTCGAAGAACAAAATGTATTAAAAATCTAAACCTTTACTGTACACTGTGTAATTTGTTGAGAAAAAATGGCGTAACAACAGTTCATTTACCTCCTGCACTGAGAATGAGTTGGGGTTGGGAAAAAGGACTGACAAGCTTGACAAGCTCTCAAACTCTCAAAGCTGAAAGTTTGATAGGTTCAACACAGGTTTAAAAAACAGAGGAAATGGAATCAACACATTAAAACAATTCAGCATTTCAGTTTAGTCATATACAAAACATTGCATTAATATATTTCATATATAACTCAAACCACTTCATAAATATACCTCTTTAAATCGCTGTAAAAATATACCTTTTCAAAACACTGCATTAACATACCTCGTCAAGTCTGCAGAAATATATCTCTTCAAAACACTGAATTAATATACCTTCAACCAATGGCATCAGTACACCTTTTCAAACCACAGCATTAGCTTGTAAAGTTAAAACAAGACTCACAGGGAACAATGTCCTTGTATCGGTTCTTCTTCACATTCTCCAGCTTCTCCGCTACCTTTGAGGGGTAGGTTTTGTCACTGCGGTATTTGGTAGACTGCCTTTTAAGCCTCTGCAGTAGTTAGAAGTGAGACAAACGTTAGAGAAGAATACATTGTTTGACATACTCCGGTTGATATGGTAGTATCATTGTGCACACAGCTCTGTACACATCATCTGGGTATATGCACAAAAATAGTTCGCATCTACCCGTGGCTATAACTCCTGTCAATCCACTGACGTATATAATGTTACATTTACACATTTTGGCAGACGTTCTTATCCAGTGCAACTTACAATAAGAAGTACAAGTATTTTCACACTGACTCAAGTGGGAATAAAACCTACATCATTGGCATTGCAAGTGCCGTGCTCAGCCAGCTAAGCTAAACAGAAATGTCATGCATATGTTGGATAAATCCTACACACTGAAACTGCCTCTGCAATGCAGTGCCGCATGGCAAGTGTTCCATAAAAAATGTTTCTATTCTGCCCAAATGCAATTTCTCTGTAGGTGTGTTTGTGGAATAACGCACACAAGTGTAGTCCGTTGAAGTGTAGCCGCAGTCTAAAAAGGCCTTGTTCCTCTTGGGAAGTGTAATCGGTCGTTAAACATGAAGCCTATGAGATTGCGGCTGTTACAGTTCTCATGTCAGAGTAACTGGCCATCAGGGTTAGTATTTCCAGCACGGTTTGAGTCAAAAACACCATGCTGCCTGGTATTCCCTTGTAAAAATGACCATCCTCCCAATTTGTCGACTGTGGCGACGTAGTTCACAGCAGAGCTGTACTAGTCGACAGGTGGTTTGCCGAAAACATCCCCATTGCCGAACGTACCCCTCCAAAAAAACTGGCTTAAAAATGTGGCTTGAGTCAAATACTTTTTTTGTGGGATACTCAGGTGGTCAACATAATATCACCGGTTTTGCCAACGACTTGTTTATAGTAATACACTTGAAACCAACCGAAAACTACAGTGTCTTCCCACGCGATCACCCTGCATTAAAAATCGAATGAAATGCTTTGTAACGAAGATCAGTGAAATATGTAGGCTTAACCAGTGGCTTCAGGCCTGGGCGTCCGGGGCTATAGGCATGGATATTTTATGAAAAGCCCCGGATCTCAAATTAACCCTAAAAAATGTATTGAAAAAATATCCTAATGTGCATTCCTCTATCTAGGCCAATATGCATTCCGATCCCGCATTGACAATGTAGACGTGTAGGTCGCTAGCGTGAAAATCGACGTTTTCCGCAAAACCTTGTACTTTCTGTCTGGGGCGGGTGGGTGGGCTAAGGCCCTAATGTATTGTGCTCCTGGCGACGTCTCTGGCCTTAACTGTCCTCTCAGCAAACAAACAGGTCGCAGCAATAAGAATCGAAAGAGTGCGCGTTCACGCGAATGGGGGGGTTCGACACAACACCGGTCCCGAGACCACTTTTTGAGTGTCTCGATCTAAGTCCCCCGCAATATTCATAGTAGGCCAATTGGTCCCCCAATAACTGATTATTGTGAAAATGCGGACAATATCGTAGTGAATGTCGTTCTCCCGTGCTCCCTATCTTAAAGCCCGGCCAGCCCACTTTCCCAATACATCCCACTTGCCTTTTATGAATTAAACCCACCTCTCTTGAACTTAATGTCATGCTTTACCCTTTTCCTTTGTACTGGAGTCCTAGGAGTGAATTTGAAGCGGGAGATTCCGTCTCAGATAGACCTGACTTCGCTTTATAAATGTAAGGTAAATATCCACTTTTTGTCTATTTTGAAGACTACTGGCCTAAAATCTGTTGTTCTCCATATGACGAAGTTATGCACATGACTTAATTTTACATGACAAAAAATCGCACAAAAACTTAGTTGATATAAAGGTAATACTATGTTTGTACAATTCAGATAATCTGAATATGAAGTAGGCTAAATATAGAAATATAAGATGGTAAAATAGCAGAGTTTTAATAATGTTATCTGTTTTGAGTTTCAGGTAGGGCAAAGAATGTGATTGGAACATTCTCATGCAAGTGTTTACAGTGGTGCTTTATGAAGTACTGCATGCACTGGTTCATTTTCATGTTGAAATTAATGTGTATATTCATTTCATAAAGCTTTTTGAATGTTTATGGACATCATTCATTTGATTCACTGGAGATAGATTGGATTGGATATATTGGATGAAAAAAATTATTGTCTTTACTATTAGTCCTAAAAATATTTTCCATATGGAAACACAGGAAGTCAAACCTGTCTCTGACTATGTCCCCCCTAAATTGTGACTGACTATTTTGCTCTTGCTAAAAGGTATTTCTTACAAATCCACCATACAGCTACGTTCGGCCTTCTCCGGCATTGGATCTACTTTTCTCTAGCCAATGACTATCACTAGCCACGATGAACACGTGCTCATCATAGTTTGTGCGTGCATCTGTGCGTGTACTTCATTCTTCAAGGCACGTTCGGGATCATGTCAGTGAAATTAGCTATAACTATTATTCATTAATGATATGACTGATCAAAAGACTTAAAAAAACATCTGAATAGCTGAATAGGATTTTCTATGTTTTTGCATTGAAAATTGACAGATTTAATATTAGCGGTATGACTCAATTCGATTTTTCGGCAGTTCAAACTCCCCTGCTGCCAATTCAGTATTCATGGGAAATATATCATACTTCCGTAATATTAATACAAAAATACCGTAAAATCTGAGGGTATATAATGGGGATAATCTGACACATAATCCCAGTCAGGAATTGGATTTGTGTTGTTCTGGGTCTTTGACTTGGACTCGGGCCCTTTTCCTGCTGTTCCGGTTTCAGTCCCGTTTCAGTCTCGCCTCTCCGGTCTTGGTCTGGAACACAGCTCTGGTGTCTTACCGGCTGGTCACTATTAATGTCTCCTCAATAAATCAGATGTTGTTGATAACATTGCGACCTGCTTTGTCTTCAGTAGTATTGTAATGCAATTCTTGTGCTCAGTCCTGTCATAAATAGTCTTTGCTTATTTGCAGTTTTTTTTATTTATTCGTCATCTCATTCTTTGTGTTGACCTTTCCTCTTGCAATAATAGGCCTCTGAACAGCCTGCCACTGAACTGACTCATCCACGTTAAATAACTGGAAAATCATTTATAAAAATTCAGCCTGTTACAAATATTCAACTAATTTCAAATGAAATTTGAATTGAAATGTCTGTGTAATATTTGAATTGTCTGGAGTCCAATGGAATTGTCCAATGGAATTGTTTAATGGAATTGTCCAATGATATTGTTTAATGGAATTGTCCAATGGAATTGTTTAATGAAATTGTCCAATGGAATTGAGCTAAACCCTATGTCCAGTTCTCAGTGTTAGGGTGTCATGAGCTGTAACTCTTTCCCAGGGTTGCATTACACACCTATACACTATGTGGATAACAGTGTGACGCCACACAACGTCTACAGCTCTGACACGGCTCAGATTCACAGCTCTGACAATAAACCGTCTCAATACTAGATGAGTCCACTCGTCATCACAGACTCTGTTCTGAGTAGTAGTGAAACCTTCCCTCGTCCTCTCTATTTCAAACACACTGCTCTTTTTGTTCAGGCCCGGTTCTCACAGACAGCCCCGCACAAGGCAGAGGACAGACATCTGCAAACCACAGAGCTCTGTCTGTTCCAGAAGGAAGTGATGCGAGCTGCTTTCTAAGCCGGGTGGTCAGCGTGGAGACATACGGAGTGGAGCCGAGGGAGGGAAAGGAAGATGCCTTCAGTCACTAAGGTGTCACCTCTTACCAAGGCCGACGGCCCACCAGGAATGTTATGCATGGGAACCACCAAGGACTGTGGGAGGGGCCGAGGCAGAGCTCTAGCTTGTGATGTCATCATGTATATGTTGTCTAGGTTGGTCCAGCTAACAGGTTTCTGTCACATCCCATTTTAACTTATTAGTGTCAGTCAGTGTCAGTGTCTACATGTATGTGCATGTCCATGCGTGTGTTTGTATATGTGTGCGTGTGCGCGTATGTGCAAGGTTGTTGGTGGTGACGGCTAGTTCTGCATTAATAACATACTGTAGCAAACATTTGTGATACATCTCCTTCCTTTTATGGAGTTTAGAAGCAGCCAGCAGTGCAAAAAGGGGAAGCTGGACAAAAATACAGTTGTTGAGGACTAACTGTGTCAAAATGCTCAAACGGTAATGCTGTGGCAGTCTGTTCCCAAAACCAGACTAACAGTCTTTCAGCTTCCTCTTATTGCACTGCTGACATCATTTTGCGAAATTTGTCTTGAGATTCTGGCAGAGGCTCACGTTAAAACAATCCTGTTTACTCACATGAACTCGGAGTTCGGACAAGAGGTAAACATTTAGCATCACAGCAGAGGAAAAGTCCAGATTCATCCAAAGCTACCGCTGAGTTCATCATCCACATGTTAATATAGAGAGACTCAGCTCGGGGGGGTCCTGTGTCTGGTAGACAACCCCCACCCGTAACAGAGTGATCAGACAAAGACAAACTCACTGAGAACTCCCCGGCGAAGCCATCGTCCGACTCCTCTGACTCAGCCTCCTTGCACTTCACTTGAGCCAAGAAGCCCCTCAGAATCCTGGCTTGCTGCTCCATGGCTGGCCGGCTGGGGTTGGGCTCGTACCGCTGTTGCCTGGCATGTCAGACAGGGCCACGCAGCGGTGGTGAGGGTCCAGGGCCTGGGGCCGTCTGTGATCCGTGGGGGGGCCTGGTGAGAGGGGCGACTCCACAGTAGCTGATATTGCACTGACGATTACTGTTCTGTCACAGCGGCGCAAGGCACTGTCAAAACTGTCTCCAGCTCAGTGAAGCGCCAGGAAGCTGACAGGTTCTGTGGTCAGATTAAAAATATTGCTGCACCCCCTTGTCTCTCTCTCTGTTTCTCTCTCTCAATTTCACTGGGTCCTAGAGCCAGGCTGGCTTAACAGGCACCACTGCAGATTGTGTATGTGTGCGTGTATGAGGAAGAGAGAATGAGAGAGGCAGATAGACACAGCGAAGAGACTGAAAGATGTACACACCCATGCTTTAGCAGCTGTTTCTGCCCAGCCACAGAGTGTGACGAAAGGCGGTCCAGCCTGTTGAACCACATTCAGGAGACACAGCCAGAAGAAGAAAGGGTGGGGCTGGGAGGGAGGGAGGGGCTCGAGGGGAGGGGCTAGTTAAATGAAGAACTCATGATAACAGCACAATTTCAACTTTGAACTTACGTTAAAATTGTAGAGAGGTATGATGCTAGGCTAACCCTGTCTCAACAGTTCCCACTGGGACTGGTGCAAAAGAGAGGGACACAAGAGAAATATTGAAAAAGATAAAAGAATATTGAAAAAGACAGTCTTCTATTGACTGTCACTGAATGATGCAGGTCATGTTCAAGAGGCTATCAAACTGGTATTTTGAAATACTAAGACAATTGAGACTGGAGATTGTCACAATAAACTACATACAACGGTCAAGTTGCTTGGGCTACACTACTTAACCTCTTTGCCCTATGTTCTAACTTGCACAGCTAACCCTCTGTCTATAAGATACTCTCAGATGTTCTGGAAAAAAAATCTTACCAAAATCTACTATTTGGGGAGTTTCAGATCACTAAACTGTAACGTTTTAAAAATAAATGACAGGTAACATTAATCAGACAGATGCTCGTCCAGTATTACAGAAATTTTGAGAGAATATTGCCTTCACACCTCAGCAAAGGTTACCAGTAAAATGACATGACAAGCATCAATAAAATCTGAATAATTGGGTTTGACTTTCATCTGTTAGGTGAAAAAATTTATCTCTCATTTAATTTGCTAATAAATACAAGTCCCAGACTAGGAAGCATGATACATTGGCACCACAAAACATTCACCCATCAACAGTCCATTCTTTCGTTCTTAAATAGTGTAGTATTATGGCATCTAGTGGAAGGACTGGAACATTGCATCTCTAGCAAGCAAGCAAGTTAATTTAAATAGCACAATCCATACACAGAAGCAATTCAGTGTGCTTTTCAAAGAAAAAGAGAAATATGAAATGACAATTGAATAGAAATTGAACAATAAACAATAAAACATCATAATTATGAGAATAAAACATTGAATGAGAAAATACTGTTTTTAACCTGGATTAATAAACACAAACACCAGGGCTCAGCAGCATTCTGAATGAGCTGCAGCTGTATTACAGTATTTTTGGGGAGTCCAACTAAGAGTCCATTACAATAGTCAACCCTACTGGAGATAATAGCATGGATGACATTCTCTTGGTCCTTTTGGGACACAAAGCGCTTGATTCTGGCTATATGTTTAAGGTGATAGAATGCTGTTTCTGTGATCGCTTTGATATGACTGGTGAATGTGAGGTCTGAATCAGAACACCAAGATTACGCACTCAGTCCTTGGTGTTTATAGCCTGAGAATCCAGCTCTTTACTAATACTAGTTCACTTACGTTTGTTGCAAAACACAATAATCTCTGTTTTATCTTGGTTTAATTGTATACAATTTGGGTTCATCCCTTTTTATGTGAGAAACATAAAATCTAGCTTAAAGGGTATTATAATGTAATTTAACGAGAAAAAATTGTTGGCGGGAGGTCTGTTATTATGTAAAGCCAGATTCATAGTTGTAATAGGGGTTCCTGGACTAGTAGGTTGATGTGTTACGGTTAAAAGATTAGACAGGTTTACTTTACATAGATTCCTTCTATTTCTAATCAACACAGGAAAAGAGATACCGGGTCCTAGCTTGTACTCAAAACAGTCGGCATTGCTAATTTCAGAAAAGTAAAGAGACCCAAAGCACATCTCTGAGGGTATTCTGTTCTCTGTGGAGATAAAGGGCAAGGCTAGAACAAGAATGTTTATAGTACTTCCTAACCCCATACCAAGCCCTAGAAAGAAAACACTGAGAAACATACAGAATTTAGATTATTATTAGTCTACACAGAAATAAACAAAAAAGGAAATGTACTTCATGAGTGTTAAATTAACACACCCTTGGTCTAACAGAGCCCTGGTGTTTGTGTTTATAACCAGTGTTGTGTCCTTTTGAACACAAACGAAGGGATTAGTTGGCACCCCAATTAGGTATTTTTTTGCACATTTTCTTGAATAGTTTCTTTTAAAATCACTCATTTGTTGATGACTTTATGGTATATTATATATATATATATATATATATATATATATATATATATATATATATATATATATATAAATAAGTAATCATCTTTATTTTTCTGTCCTAATCCAAACTTTAAGCAGTTGGATTGATTGCAGCCTTTATTGACATGCTCGTTCCATTTGACATAGTATGTCATCGTGTTCAATTATTACACCATTACAGTCATTTTGAATGCAGCTTGTGAGTGATAAAACATCGCAGTTACTGCATATCCTTTCTGATGGATTCCAGCTGGTATCACTTAAAACTTCACCAACTGGCTAGCAGTTACTTGCTTGTTTGGTGTGATCCACGAGTCATGGTTTTAAGTTCACAATATGAAAGATGAATTTGCATAATCTGAAAACAAATTACCTTTAATTCACTATGTGTGGTTTAATTATTTGACACTCACTTCGCAAAAGCTTCAGGGATGTGAGTTATTGAATGAAAAAAACATGTCTCTATCATTTACAAACACACACATAGGATGGGTGTCTCATATTAACATGGAATGCTGAGATGTATACAGATGAAACTTTACAGTTGACTTCACGCAACTCATATTCAGTGTTAATTTAACAATAAGAGTGTTGATTCTGCATTTCTTTTCAGGTGTTGGCATAACACTACACGTGTTGTTAGATCTGCACCTGTAGTGTTAAACGTTATTACCTAGAGAACTAACATCAAAACTTTACAATGTTAAAAATGAACACTGAATGTAGTTGACAATCTAAATACTGGAGAAGCTAGCACATTTTGTTGGTTAGCCACAACGCAACTGTTTTCATAACCATTTGTTCAGGTTTTACACATATGAACACCTACAGTTGACGGAAAGCCACCGTCCACTCTGCTGAGCCCTCTTAACATCCTGTTTCCTTTTAAAATCAGTTTTTGTCTTATCATGATGAGGGTACTTTATCTCCTGTTATTGTGTCGCAGTAAGTGGTTGCAATTAAGCCTTCTGTTATTTTGTTATTTCTATTTTTAAGTCATTTTAGTTAGTTTAAATGTTTTTGCAAAGTTAGCCGCTTGCTGGAGAAAACTATTGTACATACATGTTCATTATATCTTGTGTTCATCAATAGAATATACAAAAATAACAGTAAATCTTCTGAAGTGTAAGTCACTATAAATCAAAATTGTGTGTTGGTATTTTGTCACTGACATCAAACTACGGCACTTAAGATTGTTTCCTTTATCTTGCTGTGTTCTGTTCTCACAGCGTGTGTCCAGCTTCAGTGTGGTAAAACAGTAACCAATGCCAAAATTGGGAGTACATTTCATCTGGTCTGCCACTACAACACAAACAGATTCTTATACAGTAAGAAGTACTGGTGTCGTGGAGAGTCTAAGAACACGTGTACTGTTCTAATGGACTCAGAAGGCTTAACCAGGACTGAAGTCCGACATCGGCGTCAGGTCATTGATGCGGGACCAAGGGGGATACACATTATCATAACAAATCTGAAGTTAGAGGACACTGGAGGGTACTGGGTTGGGATTGATAAAATATATGCCGACATCATGACGTACATTCATCTAATCGTCACATTAGGTAAGGTTATAGTTGTAATGTATAGTTAAAATTTTGTGGTTTTATTGAAAATTGAGTTACTGGAGTTTGCGATGGTCCCAGGTTCAGTGTTACTGGGGTTTGTGAAGCAAAATGACCCAGTTTCAATCCATAACATGATTTTTATTCTAAAGATTATTATTTAGCTCCCTTCTTCCACAATGTTTACCCAGAAGCAGTAAAATGCATTAATGTCCAGAAAAGACAAACAAACATACCAACTTAAAATGTTTTGCTGTCTATGAACAATGCCAATTTTAATATGGATTATGCTTGGTAATTAACCCTAAAACAGTTCAGACTAGAAAGCCAAAACCAAATTTGTTAGACATATTTTGGCTTTCCCAACCTAAAATGCTTAAACATATATACAATATAATTATATACTATACCCTTTGATATATTTACAAAGTTATTGTTAAATAACCATCTAAAAGTATTCCTTGAAGTGTTTATGCGAGAGACAGCACAACTTTGTTTTTACATTGTTAGGTTATTCTTTCAAAATCAAAAATATATATTTTTTGAGTTAAAACCAGACCCTGCAACTTTACTTGAAGAGTTTAAGTATACTTTAAATACAAATGAATGCCCCCTTTTCTTTCTGGAAACCACATCTCTTTTTCTCTCTCGTAGAAGCAGTCTCTAAACCACAGACGCTGCCTCTGAGTTCCGTCCTGAGATCTTGCTGGGGACAGCCTGTATCAGTGCGCTGTGCTAGTGCAAAGGGCTCAACTGTTCACTACACTTGGTACCAACTCTCCAATCCCCAGGACATAGAATTTCAGAGCTCAGCAGACCTGCACCTCCACTGTGGTGTTTCTGAAGAAGACCGACAATACTACTGCAAAGCCAGCAATGACGTCAGCAGCCAATGCAGTGACATGGTTTTTCTGAAGGTTCTGAAACCCTCAGAGGAAGACTGCATCTATAGTGTCTCCTTAGAGGGTAAGGGATGCCATTTTAATATTATAATCTGTTACTCAGGACGAATCAAGTATGATCACCATTATGATTCCCTATCAACACCAGGTCAGAGAAACTATGACTGTAGTGACAGACTGAAGACAAGCACAGCACCTCCTCCGCCGACCAGCCCTGGCCAACATACAGACACATCACTCACCAGTGACACATATCAGTCTGGAATCAGGAACCGGTCTTCACCCAGCAACCAAACACGCCAGGACTGGTCAGAACCTTTGTGAAATCCTCTGCTATGTGACCTCTGTGTATCTATTGGCGACCAGATCCTCATTATCATCCATTTGTAGGAGCTGGTGTGTCTTGTCTTTTGACAAGCAGTGCAGATAGACTTCCTTTGTTTGGTATATCTATCAGTGTGTAATGCAAGCTTGTAGCAAAGGTTTCCATTAAGGTGCACACTGCATCTAGGCTGTTGCGAGGTTGTAGAAAGTTGTGTTACGGGTAAAGGAGACAGAGGACTCTGAATGGTTATGAAAATGAATGCTGTGAAATGAGATGTACAGACAACTTTTAGTAAAGTGAAAGGGATGTGATTGCATTTTTTAAATAACTATTTTCAGTCTTAACCCTTGTTTTCTTTCCGTTGTCAGGGCATGGACTGTGTTGCCTGTTTGGTATGAGGTCCTGCGTTGGTTCTTCCTGGCTATTTTGATGACAGCTGTGTGCTTCATGAACAAGTGGACACCAGTGTAATCCAGCGGTTTCATATACAGCTTTGGAAAAAAATAAGAGACAACTGAACCTTTTTCTTTCCTTGCCAAAAAAGTTTGAAAGTTTTGAGTGAGGAACAGAAGCGTTCAATTTTCAGTGGTCTCTTAATTTTAGCTATTTTGTCTCTTCGTTTTAACTCACAACCTTACTTCTTAACGTTTTTGTAAAGGAATGAAAAGGGTGCAGTGGTCTCTTAATGTTTTCCTGAGCTGTACAACCTCACGGATTACTCAGAAAGAGGGATACTTTCATTCATTTTTTTGCCATTCATGTTATTGGCTCTTTTTGTATTTTGTAGCATTTAATATCAGTAGTGAGACCTTGATAATATGTAAATTGTCTAAATAGATCAAAGTATGTAGGTTATTACACAAGGGAATACATGGGTGTATATTATACTAAGGTACATCCTATTGGACGCTATTACTGACAGTGCAGTATACAATATATCTGTGAGGATGTAAAGAGCGACAGTTAACCACAAGAGGGCATTAATGATTCTGTTAGTGATGATGGAGACTTTCAGAGTCAAACAATGAAATGATTGCTTACTAATTGTTTTACAAACAGCTGGGAGGTTTTACCTGAGGGAAAACCCATCTGACCGTAGATGGCCTGCTGGAAAGTGAACCACTTTTCAGACGTTACAGACCCACGTTAGCCAATCTGTAATACATTTTCAAAATGATTTTACCTGCTGTAGGCCTATACTTTAGTGTGTATATATAATAGTATTTACCCTATGAACTGTTACAATAAAACATCTCCCTCCCTTTGAGTTATAACATGCCATAAATATTTGTTGTTTTATAAGTCTGATTACCTTCCATTTCTTGGGAACTCATCGTGCAATGTATCTTCCTGTTTATATACTTGTCCAATGAGTTTCTCAAATATGTGTTTATTGCTTTGCATAAAACATAGAGCCTCATTTATATTGGTTGTCATACTTTCCATTAAACAAGATAAAAAACATAGGTGGAGAGTTCAAATCCCAGATAAACTCATTTAAAAACAATGTAATTAGAATAGATGTTCTTAAAAGGGAAGAATACTGAGTTCTGTGATCTGGTCATATAATGATCCAATTCAAATCCCATGATTGTTATTCTATCCATCCCAGGAAATAGACTCACACAATGAGACATTGTCAGAACGTGACAGACCGTTTTCACTGTAGACATTTCAAACAATGCGGAGCCCAACCCTTTAGATCTAAAATCCAAAAACGACAAACTGTTGCCTCTACTTCAAACTCGTAACCCCAGCATTACAATTTCTGTTGTGCTCGGCGCTGTGTTTTGGAGAACTGTTCAGAGACACTTCTTAAGATTTGTATGTCCATTATAAACTCTTTCATGGTTGTATTGCGTTGAGTAGTCAAGTATGATAATGTGACATAGGAGTTCCAGCAGTGTACGCCTCTGCTTCAGGAGTGCTTGTACCACTACAGGATTGGTTTAATTTCTTTCAAAGGGTTCCTTTGAATGGGTGCAGTTCCTTTCAAAGGGTTCCTTTGAATGGGTGCAGTTGACAATTCTAAACTTGGCAGCTCTCCTAAGCAGTACCAGAATGTTCAACATGCATGGACAATGCTGCTGGAATCTGATCCCTGATGGTATGTGAATCTGGTATGGGTTAAAATGTTAGGACAGATATGACTGAACAATGTATGTTTGAATAATTTGGCCAGGACATGAGTATATCACACAGGTTCCTCCTGGAACAGAGCAATATGCATCACACCCAAACGTGAGAAAATGTTGAACTGTTCAACCATTGAAAATAATGCTGCATGATGATAAATAAAGGTTTGTTGTATAGTGTTAGTAAGTGATTTTGTTAACTGTAAATATTGTCTATGCATTTGGCAATCAAGTTGTAGCAGTTTCTTTTTTTTACAAATATTGGATCTTTGAACTTACAATGGACTTTAAAATTATTTTTAAAAATGTAACCCCTTTACAAATGTTACCTTATTAAAAGGTTTACCAAAAAATCTAATCAGTCATAACATGACCACTGACAGGTGAAGTGAATAACACTGATAATCTCATTCTCATGGCACCTGTCAGTGGGTAGGATGCATTAGGCAGCAAGTGAACATTCTGTCCTCAAACAATGAACAAGCGACAGGGTCATGAGTGTGCGTGTACATCGCGTACTTGGAGAACACATGGCACCAGGATGCATGATGGGTAGAAGGCAAACCAGCGGAGGCAGTGTGATGTATGGGTAAGGTTCTGCTGGGAAACCATGGGTCCTGCCATTCACATGGATGTTACTTTGACACGCACCACCTACCTTAGCATTGTTGCAGGCCATGTACACCCTTTCATGTCACTGGTATTCCCTGATGGTACTGATCTCTCAGCAGGATAAAGCGCTCTGCCACAAAGCAAAAATGCTTCAGGAAGGGTTCTGAAGAACACAACAAGTTCAAGGTGTTGATTTGGCCCCCTGGCTCTCATTCCAATCGAGCATCAGTTGGATGTGCTGGACAAACAAGTTTCATCCATGGAGGCCCCACGTTGCAATTTACAGGAATGAAAGGATCTGCTGTTATGTCTTGGTGCCAGATACCACAGCACACCTTCAGAGGTCTCGTGGAGTTCATGTCTCAGTGGGTCTGGGCTGTTTTGGCGGGAAAAGGGGGACCTACACAATATTAGGCAGGTGGTCATAATGTTATGACCGATTGGTGTATATGTTGGCTATTGTAGATAAAATATTCCATAAGTAATGTCTTTGGTCTAACGATTTTATTAAAATTCATGAGGATGTAGTGATGGTAGTGTTACTTATTAAAAGACCAGATTATACATAGTAACTTACTGCTTAGTAACTTACTGCGTACATTTGTACAGGATATGAACACCATACCCACATATTTGTGAGAATACTGTGTCGGGGCAAGGAAATTATGAAAGGGACTGTTGTTCCACATGACTCATAAAGCTCACATGCTCTACGCCAGTAATGCTTTATCAAGCCATTGTATATCTTTCTATAAATAAAAGCGTCCCAAATCTCTCACAGAGCGAGCTAAACCTTTATAGAAACGATTGTATTACTGCATGATACAATGTAATATAAGGAACGAGTAACGCGAAATAGTAGGTGTGGTTGTGGCGTCCGAGAGGAAGACTACGTAATTATTTACGTAATTATTACGTAACTGTATTGTCGTCATTTCCGGTCTACCTAAAACGGTCCCTTTTGCCCGGGGGCGAATCATGTCAAAGTGTGACATGTTCAATGGGCGCTGTCGAGAGGTTGTGCAAAGACACTTAATAAATCTTTTTTTTTATTGAAATAAAATAATTTCTTTAAAATTAGTCAGAACATAGTCGATATGTGCTTGATGGCTCTCTGATGGCCAGAAAGACTACTTCTTATTTACATTTTCTTTCAATTAATACATTGCACTTAACTTTAAGAATGTCAACAATATCCATTAGATGGATTAATAATTTAGTTTAGGTAAAACTTTGAAATGTATAAGGGAGCCTTGAATTTGGCAGAGTAAATCTGAATGTAATATTCAGAAAATTGTTAACTTCCGACTTGTATGATTTGAATGTCACATTTCGAAGATCTCGCTTCAAAGTTCACTGTACGGACTACAAGCCACACCCATTACCCGGAGTCACTTCCGTTCCTCCAACGACCGGAAAGGTGTGACCCACGTCGACGTATGTGCGATGCAGAAAGAATTACTCTCTAGTCGTCGATCGAGGAACGTGTACAGACCATTGCAACACTACGGGATTTTTAAATCTGGTAATTATTTTAAATTGTTAACAAATTCTGTTTAAATTATGTAGTGTCCGTAATAACACGCTAGCTAGCCGATTTAGCCACGTAGCTAACCTTCCAGTCTTTATGTTTAATGTTTAGGTTCAGTAACGTTAACGTATCATTTCAGATGGCTAGCTATCTTTTATAGCACGGTTGTCCTGAATACTTGTTGCTCAAAACTTATAGGTTGGACAGTTTCCCGGACACCTTATCGTGATGTAAAACTAAAAGGCCACAAAACCACTGGCCATAAAGTTGATGGTATTATAGTTTCAGGGCTAACGAAAGGTCCACCTGTGTAGCGTCTGTACTGTAGCAATCAAAACATATAGTCAAAAACACAACCTGGCCAAGGGGTTCTCCCTCGCCTCGTTGCGTGGTCCGTTATTTTCCTGGTAATACTGTTATCTATGTGATCACCCATTGCCAGGTAAACCTTGTTTTGATTGATTTGCGTCGTGTATTTATTTGTCAACATGTTGTTTCGAAAAGTGGATATAAAGAGAAGTTCAGCCGCTTAAGTGGTTATTCGAGGACACCGAACAGTGGAGTACAGGACAGTCAACCAATCCAGGAAATCGCGTGCTCCTGTTTGTTACTTATAAAGACGTCATGCAGGCCTTTAATTTCTGTTGTTGGACCTTGAAGATATGGATTATCCAGCTGGCCTTGGTTCTCGGTATTCAAGGTAAGGTCTTTTGTTCATTTGTTAATGATACAGTTTACTTTTTGGAAACATTTCTAAACAGTAACAAAACAACGATACGTTCATGGACTATACTAATGACAGCAGTCTCTGTTGGATTCAATCTTAAGCATACGTTGTCCCTGCTTACCTTTCAGGATAGTATTATTAATTGCATCAATCCATGTGCTTTGCAAATACAATCACATGTGGGCTACCACCACTTCTCCAAATCGAGCTGCCTCTTGTTTGAAATTTTAAACAGCCCCTTCACTTTCTCAACATTTTGTCTTATAGAATTCATTTATAATGGATACTTTTTGTAATCAATCTAAACCCAATAACCCACAACAATGAAATTTAGTGAAAACAAAATCTGAATGTCCCGAAGAAAGCGGCCAAGACCTTTAGTGGCTTTGGGATAAGTCTGTGTATGTCCTTGAGTGGTCCAGTCAATGCATGAACTTCTGAATCCTTTTGAACATCTCTGGGGAGACCTGAAGATCACAGTACACCCATGTTCCGCATTCCATCTGACAGAGGTTATGATCTGCCAGGAAGAATGGGAAAAAAGCCCAAATCAAGCTGGTAGAAGCATACACCAGAGGCACATGATGTGATCTATGCCAAATCTCTTCTGCAAAGTACTAAATAGCCTAAAGGTTTTGAATTGTTATCAGTTAAGGTATTTCAGTTTTCGCTTAGCAATAAAATTTGGATTATTGTCAGGTATTGTGTGGAGATTAATGCCTAAAAAGTAATCTAATATTGCTTTTTGAAGCCGCTTTATTTATATTTTTTTCTGCTTATCCATTCTCATTTTGACACAACCGACTACTTGATTGTACAGTAAAGTTTTCATTGTAATGTGTTTCTCTGTTTGTTTACCGTGGGCGTTAAGGTAATATCAAATTTTTCTCCACCTTTTTCAGCTCTAGACTGCTCCAAACCAATAGGAGGGGCCAACATGATTCTGGCAGATGAATTCATTACTCAAGATATATTTCAAAACGGCCAAAAAGTGAATTTTGTGTGTTCCATTGGATATTTCAGCGCAGGAGGGTCTAAATTCATCATCTGTACGGATGGCGTGTGGAGTAAAGTGCAACTGACATGCAAAAGTAATTCCAATATTTTTGTATTTCTTTTAATTCAAAGTTTTACCCACTGCTCACAAATGATACAGATGCATCCTATATTCAATAGAATAGAGTGCAAAGACAACATATGAAATGTTGAAACTACGACGTTTTATTGTTTCTTGACAAATATATGCCCACTTTGAATGTGCTGCCAATAAGACGTTTCAAGAACGTTGGGACTGAGGTAACAAATGATACCGAAGTTGTGTAATGCTAATAAAAAACAACCTGTTGGAATAACACACAACTGATTATCTCTATTGGCAACAAGTCAGTTGCATGATTGCTTATTAAAAGGTCATTCCAGAGAGGAAGTGAAGATCGGGAGAGGATCACCTTCGTGGGCAATTAGTGCAACAGTTTTAGAATATAACAATTCTCAACGTTAGATTGCAAAGAGTTTGGGGATCTCATCCTCTACGCTGCATAATATCATTAAAAGGTCAATTGAACCTACAACCCTGGTGTTGCATTTGCATTGCTCTTCTCACTTAAAATGTTAATCTTTATTGAACAGAAATACAACCTTTAGGCAAAATGTTAAGTTGGAGACAAAACAAATGGTGACATTGAACAGAAGCACAGGTTTGTCTGTATGTCCTAATTTCTGACTGGACTGGATGTTCTGCATCAATGAAAATCTGACTGCTTGTCTGTTTGTTTTTTTATTCCAGAAAAGTCATGTGGCTCCCCAGGAGAAATTCAAAACGGGCAGTTTGATCTTTCTGAGGGGATTGAATTTGGGGCCATTGTCGTTGGCACATGTAACACAGGGTAAATTTAGGACTTTGCTTTCTACAGCTATTAAACAAAAGGAAAATCCCTTTCTGTGTGTGATTTGTCATTGCTATCTCCATCTGTATTTGAGATGTGTACTCTTGAAAGCTTTACTGTCCTAAAAATGCTCCAAATACTGTGTCATGCTGTTTATATCCTTTTTTCCAGCTATATCCTTGCGAGCAAAAATAATAGAAGGACATGTATGGACGATGGCTGGAGTGACAGAGTTCCTATATGTGAAGGTTGGTCATTTAAAGGAGCATGTTGAGTTTAATCAAGGCACCTCCGGTGTTATGGCTTTTACATTCCTACACAGATCACAATGTTACCGTCTCACAATCTAGGGGACTATCCACCTGTTAAAAACAATATGCACATTCAAAAAGTTTGGTTTGAAATATTGCTTTGTGACAATGTGGCCATTCTTTTGAATGGCCACATTGTTAGTTATTGTCTTTACATTATGTGTAGAGACATTAGATTTTTAATCTTTATTCTTAATTTCATGGGTGTGCGCATAGAGCAATTCGTGGGAATAAAGCTATTTAAAAGATTTTGTTTTCACAACTTGAGACAACCACTAGGCTATAACTCTTTCTCTGCTTACTGAAAGCGCTTCTGCCGGAAGCAGGATGTTATATATTAAGCAATATTGATAATAATAACTGACAACATTTATAAATCTATTATTCAACTTTAACAAGTTAACTCTACCATAACTCTAACATTTACATTAGTCTCTGATTATTAATGGTTTGTCAAGAGGTGATTTCAGATAAGATTTGAGGCTTACCTTTGAAGCAAAACGCGTCATGTTTGTCAGAACTTATTTGATTATTTTAGTGTGCAGCTGTTGATGCGCATTTGTTAGTTCACTCCTTGGTGCCTTCTGTTTATAAAATATACATTTATAAAATCCCATATGTGAGGTACATATTGGATCTAAGTATTTTCTAAGTGCTTTGGGTGGTAAATATAAAAGCTGTAAATGTTGTGGTTTTGCTTCGGTAGCCTACTACTTAGAAATGAGTATGGTTGGTTGGTTCATTTAAAATATCTAAATGTCGGACAAGGATTATTTAGAGGACAGTACCAAAACTGTTGCCTGCTGGTTTTGTGTTTTCCATCATTTATTGCACCTCAGGTCTGAAGTCCCTGATTACAGGCTTGAAAGGAAAAAACTGATTACAGACTTGATTTGGCTTTGAGATCTAGATTATAGTACCACCGATCTGGAGTATAACATTGAAACTTTGATGGGCTCGAAATGTTTTGTTGCTTTAATATCAGAATTACATTTGTGGGATTATCGAGAGCTGAGTATCATGCCGTTAAAGACTGTCGATGGTGTAGACTCAAAATGGTACGTTACAGTCAACCAACAGCTAAATAAGACTGCAGAGAAGCCTCATGTATGTCTGTTTTACAGTTACTGTGACAGCCTGGTTGGTGTTGAAACCTGATGTTGTGCTCTCCCGCAGCGGTGTCCTGTGGACCGCCTCCCACCATTCTCGATGGTGGACCGCAAGCCCCACCAGAAGACAACTACAAATATGGCGACGTTGTGATATATGAATGTAAAAAGGAATTCACATTGATTGGATCTTCATCTATAAGCTGCTCTGAGAATGGAGATTTCACACCGTCTCCACCTACCTGTAAAGGTATGTTGAAAATGTCTCTTATTTCATTCACACACTGAACTGCTCGCATGAATCTATATGAGGCTATTTGGACTTCCTCCAGTACAGTCATGAGCAAGGTTAGGTTCCTGATGAGCCCCGCCCGGCTTGTGAGTTCAGGGGAACCAGTCACAGGGAACGTCTGGGAAGTTAACCTCCTCTGTGTTATGAAGCAGGTGTCAGCGCTCCCGGGGGGGGAGCCAGCTATTGGCTGACAGAGTGAGAGGACGCAGACAGTCCAGAATCCATATCCGAGACGCACAACCCAAATTCCTAAACTCATGTAGCTGTGTGTCTAGACTGCATGTCTTTAGTAATGTTATGCCTGCCTATGTCTGAGTAGGGTCACCTGTCCTCACCTTCCTGTATACTCAAAGCACATAGCCATTAGCCAGCTATTGTGGCTAATATGGGAAGGCCTAATTGATGGGGACTGTTGTAGCTTTCATTTCCCCGTGAAGTGCAGGGGTGCATGTCTTTGTTGTTGTCTGGTTTGATACTTGTTCCCCTCTTTATTCTGCTTTGGGGTTGACTTTTGTTATTCCTTTACCTACAGAAAGAAAAAGCAGCAATGTAACAATTTGAAAATCAACTCTGGCTTGTTATTTCCAACATCTCAATTGGCTCTAAAGGCTGCATTTAGTGGTCCTTTTACAGTTGGCATTTAGCAGTGATGAACAGTGTTGTTAGACATGGTTAATGTGTACTGAGAACCTGTTCTAAAAACCTTGATGCAACGTTGACCTCAGAGCTGGGTCACAAAATGGATCCTGGTTAATTGTTGGCTGTCACCCAATGTTTGCATGACAACATCGGTCTGTTCTTATGCCCGCAGAGGTTTCATGTCCTACTCCTGTTGTTGAGAATGGTGTCCGGGTTGAAGGGGGCCCGCCACCCTACAAATACAAGTCTTACGTCCGGTATCGCTGCAACTCTGGATACAGCATGGATGGGGAGGACAGTCTCACATGTGACATAAATGGCTGGTCAGCCCAAGCCCCAACATGCAAAGGTAAGACTTGTTGGTGATAAATTCCCTGTATTCATTAGAGGTTTCGATTTGGGTAAGGTTTCCTTCTACTGTCGGCTTTTTGAAACAGCGTTAAGTTACATTGAAGGACAAAGGAGCGTTCATCCACTAATCCATTCAGACAAATCTATGTTCTACCTCGTTGCTTAACTTCATTAACATCTACAGCTTGACCATTGCACTGCTCGCAGCACACCAGCTGACTAATCCATTCAGCTGGTCACGACCATGAAGTGCAGTGACAGGTTGGACAGGAATAGTTACTGGCCTAATTTTATTTCGTGCCCTTTTAGCCATTCCAACTCCTCCAAAGCCCCCTACTACTGCAACAAAGCCCCCTACTCCTACAACAAAGCCCACTACTACCACCTCTACCAAGACCCCTCCAACCACAACCAAAGGTAGAGTCCACTTTTATATGCTTGGCACAATTCAAGTGTTTGGACAGAATTTGGCTCTCTTTCAGCACCTTGGATTTGACTAAATACCTTTGGAGTCCACTTGTATATGAGCTGTGTGCTATTACTAAGTATTGAACAAGGGATTTACTTAGCCAAGTGTAAACCATGATGGTATACCTATACGCTAGATGTAACTCAATTTAGTAAGATGGATTACACTACACTAGTTGCCATTGAATTACACGAAGTCTACGTATCGCCCCTTTTCAAATCCAAACTTCTGGAGGATAGTGCCATGAGGAGTGAAATCCTTTACTGTTCCACAATGTATGGGTGGACTGGAGATTCTTTGAAGTTAGAGCTGTTGCATTTATCACGAAATGGTCTCATTACGATTATTTGAGCCAGATAGCACACATTTTTATGACTGTTTTTTTGCGCGTTATTTTGATTCCAAAATCATGTTTCCGATCTGAATAAGGGATTTTTACAGCAATTTTAGAAATGTCTCCACAAATACCATGCACATGATGTCCGTTTCCACCAGTTAGGATGTCAATCCCAGGGGTGCAGCAGATAGTTTAACAGATCTGTGGAAAGAATTGTTTTGCACTGCAGTGTTATGTCATTACACAATATTATTATGTAATTAACAGACTCTTTGTGGTATTATTTCTGTATTTTATGTTATTTTCTATTTAGATAATGAGCATTAAAATGTATGGATTGAAATCTCTGTTATTGCATTGCATAATTATGTCTGAAAATTATAATTTGGAAGAGGCACATTTTGGGATTTGCTCCAGACAGGTGGTGCTCAAAAGTATGAACACCATACATTTGAATAAGCCTCTCCAGATGCACCGTGTGTTATTACAATATTATTAGACTTTCACTATAGTATTTGCATCACATTTACAATGTAGGCACTTCAATAACTAATCACAATTATTTTGTGACTCTATTGTCAATTAAAATGTCATAATTGTGACCGCCCTATGTACAGTCATTGGCCAATTTCTACAGTACGCCCATCTCGTACTGTGTCAAAACCTTTCACGTTCAGAACAGCCTCGGGGATTTAGGTCAGGATTTATTTGAATATTTTTCAGGCATTCTGTCTATTATTACATGGAGATAGTGGTGAATGGTAGAGTTTTAACTTCAAAAGCAGGAAGGTCTTATCGTTGTTATAGCCTGTAACTAGCTAATCTGATTCAAGCGGTTTAGGGCTTAATGATTGGTTGATAAGATGATTCAGTGTGCTAGCTCTAGAACACATTGAATACAGGGAACGGATGGAGATCTCCTCAGGAAGGTTGCATTAGCTGGATGTCAAAAAGCTGATCTTAAATGCTAGGTTAGGCGTAGCTACGTCCGATGATTAGTTTTCAGTTCTTGCGCCAAATATAATTGATTCTGGTCGTAGCTCGTAGCCTAGTCAACGGTGTAAGCAATGCGTGTTCATAAAATCAGAAGATTCCTGGTGCTATTTGCTATGCAATGCTTTTTTGCCTAATTACTTCGCTAAGTAGGTCATTGGAAACAAAGCAAAAGAAAACTGTTCAGAATCAAAAAGTTGGGAAAAAAAATAGCTGTGCTGTGAACATTGCAAACCAGTCAAACCTGCAGGAAATCACAGGGCTAGTTGTGCAGTTGAATTATCTCAATTCAAATTTTGGATTTTAAAATATAGGAAAAGTGTTATGGTAATAATTTGGCCACTAGAACCTCTTCATTAGTCTAAAGTTGACCATTCTTTGTGGTAATATAATATGCCGGTGAGCTCAGTGTGACGGGCCTTCGGAGTTTTTCAAGTCACTGCAATTTTCATGCCCTAATCAGTGGCTGCGTTTTAGAATCATCACTGCTAATATGAAGTACACACTGCTTAATATGCTCAGTAAATCCACAAAGTTAGTAGTGTTTAAACTTAATCTTGATCTTGACTTCATTTGAATTATGGCTACAATAGTAATCTCGACATCTAGTGGTGGTTAATAGTTTTTTCCCCACCAGACTTTCTTAAAACAAAAGATACACTGTAACCTGAATGTAACGGGGCAGCGTTCATTGATAGTCATGGGGTTTAATCCGAACATAATACACATCATTCTGTTTTCACTGCCTAGATTTAACGCCGAAATAAATATTAAATGTGTTGTAATGTTTTCTTTAAACACATGCTATTTCACCAACCAGCCAATCTCATTCTTTTTAATCCTCCGTCAGTTAACAGTTTTAGTAAATGTGTGTATTGGTGTGTTTGCACTGAGTTAATCACAACTTCAATCGTTTCTTTAACAGATGGTAAAGTTGGTCCAGACCCCCCTCCTGCTGAAAGTAAGCTCTCATCCGGTGGCTGTCTGTAATGTGTTGATGTTACACTAAGATTCTCTTATGTGGTTCAAGAATTATTCAGTGATGATTTACCTTTGCTGTACATTTTTGTAATCTTAATATTTCTTTCTGTTTTAGACCACACAGGGAAAATTGTGGGTGGCGTTTTAGGTGGTATCGGTAAGTGGCAGCAGAATTTCTTTCAATGATATGTGTTCTAAGTGGATGTCAACAGTAAAACAAAAGTCTGTAGGCTATTCCAGACCAATATTAATGACCTTACATTACCAATATGACTAACAAGTGGAAACCGGTTTCAATGTTTTTTAGTTTTTTAGTTTCCAAGGACACAGACTATGTGGAACACTAGTTACCGGCTGTTTTACAAACCCTCATTTCCAAAAGTACTGCATACAATTTTAAGGTTTAGGAGAAACATTTGAAAATCTGTTGGAGAAACAAGAGAAACAGACAAAAGTATTCATGCAGTCAGTGCCAGTCGCATCTCTAAGGTGTGCAGGGCACTTGAGTGGTTAAAGTACGTATGCAAAAAACTTTAGTGCTGACTGTTAGTGCTGACTTTTATTTTGTATTGTGGACAGCATTCAGACAGCAGCTAAACTGATAGTGCTTGGTTTCATGCAACAGGACTGCCTTGTTTTGGGCGGTCGGGTGGATGTCAGGCAGGGCTGCCTTGTTTTGGGCGGTCGGG
>JACXGJ010003593.1:9050-52528 GCA_016801105.1 Esox niger
CAGTCCCAACCACTCGGCAGTCCCAACCACTCGCCAGTCCCAACCACTCGCCAGTCCCAACCACTCGCCAGTCCCAACCACTCGCCAGTCCCAACCACTCGCCAGTCCCAACCACTCGCCAGTCCCAACCACTCGCCAGTCCCAACCACTCGCCAGTCCCAACCACTCGCTTACCATGAGGTTTTCTGGTGGAGTCCCAGCTCCTGCTTACAGTCTAAAAAGATTTGGTTGCTCATTTCCATCCTGCTCATTCGATTTCTAACAGTGTTTTTTGGGGAGAATACCAGAATAACTGTGCTGACATCGTTCCTTGCTTAATTTATTCCCATTTGTGGTGAAAATGTGTGTATAACTTGTTTCTCAGTTGAATCAACCACAAATGAGAACCCCTGCTGAACCCAGCATGAATGAGGAAAGGATGAACCGAGCCAGCATTGGGCTTCAGGAGTGCGTGCACATGGTAGTCCTTGGTCCTCGAACAGCATAACCTACAACGCATTGCTGTTTGGCTCAGAGCTGCTAAAGCACGGCCCCTTAGCGCAGTGATCTCATGGGCAGCAGGACACTCTTACCACACAGCAACGAGTCCCAAATGGAACCTTATTCCCTATGTAGCCCTGGTTAAAGGTACAGCACCACACAGGGAATTAGGGTGTAATTTAGGACACAGAAATAGGGGGAGCCACATAATGTGGCTGGGCCAGAGAATGCGGGTCAAAATGGCGTTAGGCCAAACGCTATGCGAGAGAAAAACACAGGAGGTTAGTATATGAAAATATATACACCGATCAGCCGTAACGTTATGACCACTGACATGTAATTTAAATAAGACAGCAAATCTTGTTATCATGGCACCTGTCAGTGGGTGGGATATATTAGGCCACAGGTGAACATATTTTAGTCTCCTCAAAGTTGATTTGAAAAATGGTCTAGCGTATGATTTGAGTGACTTTGACAAGGGCCAAATTGTGATGGCTAGACAACTGGGCCAAAGCATCTCCAAAACTGAAGCCCTTGTGGGGTGTTGCTGGTCTGCAGTGGTCAGTACCTATCAAATGTGGTCCAAGGGAGGAAAAGCGGTGAAAGGGCGACAGGCTTATGGGCAGCCAAGGCTCATTGATGCACAAGGGGAGTGAAGGCTGGCCTGTGTGGTCCGATCCAAAAGACAAGCTAATGCTGCTCAAATTGTTGAAAATGTTAATGCTGATACTGATAGAAATGTGTCAGAACACACAATGCATTGCAGTTTGTTGGTTAAGGAGCGGCGTAGCTTTCACTGCTGGGTAGCTCCATGCTGTCCACTGCTGACAGTGCCTATAATGGGCACGTCAGAACTGGATCACGGAGCAGTGGAAGAAGGTGGCCTGGTCTGATGAATCATGTTTTCTTTTACATCACGTGGATGGCCAGGTGCGTGTGCGTTGCTTACTTGGAGAACACATGGCACCAGGATGCACTCTGGGAAGAAGGCAAGCTGGGGGAGGCAGTGTGATGATTTGGACAATGTTCTGCTGGGAAACCTTGGGTCCTGACATTCAGGATGTAACTTTGACACGTACCACCGACCTAAGCATTGTTGCAGACCATGTGCACCCTTTCATGGCAACGGTATTCTCTGATGGCATTGGCCTCTTTCAGCAGGATAATGCACTCTGCCACAAAGCAAAAATGGTTCAGGAGTGGTTTGCACAACAACCAGCTCAAGATTATGACTTGGCCTCCAAATTCCCCAGATCTCAATCCAGTCAAGCATCTTTTGGATGTGGTGGACAAACAGGTCCATTGGTGGAGGCCCCACCTCGCAACTTACAGGATCTGCCACTAACGTCTTGATGCCAGATACCACAGCACAGCGTCAGAGGTCTAGTGGAGTCCATGTCTTGACAGGTCAGGGCCGGTTTGGTGGCAAAAGGGGGACCTACATAATCTTAGGCATGTGCTCATAATGTTATGGTTGATCGATATATATATATATGCACATACACCTACCTTAATATAGTTAAGTCAGGAACACACACAAACACACACCAATCAACCATAACATATATATATTGCCTGAGAGATGTATATTCTGTATATATATTGCCTGAGAGATGTATATTCTGTATATATATTGCCTGAGAGATGGGCATGTCTTGTTGGCATATGTACGTTTACTTGGCATGCGGTCGCTACCAACACATAGGAGGATGCAATTAACAGATTAGACAGGCAGGAGCTTGCAAAACAGCGACCTGACAGCTGCCAACCGGCTGCCTGCGCAAAACAATGAGGCCTTCATGTTAGCACTGCCTCCTGGTCTGTTTGTCTTGCCTGCTTTCAACGCCTAAATGACACCCTGTTCCCTGGGTAGCATGGTGCGTTCCAACAGGTCCCGAGTCAAAGGTGGCGTGCCATTTAGGCCGCAGGACTGTTTGTTGTTACTGTGGGGACAGGGGTGCTTTCAAGCCTTTCACAGGAGTCAGCCCGGCATTGGATAAACAGCTGGCCTTCAGCCGGCTTTCACTGACACAGCGATACATGTCTTCTCCCACCCTTTACATCCCTGGAACATGTCGATCCCATTGAGAAACGGTTGCCTGATCAATCCGCCCATTTGGACTGATGACAAGATTTTGTGTCTCGAATTGCTCCTTCTCTAACTGGTAAAACGCGATGTGCTCTACGATGTTTGGGATGCATTCCACTGAAACGACACGACCATTAGCCATTCACGTGTACAGTCACTAAAAACCACGCCCTCAGAATAGATCAGCGCCGCAGCTAATTTTCCTAGCGCCTGTATTTCGGGTAAGGCCAGGTCAACACCCCAGCTACGGTTGGAGACGAATAACGGCTGTGGTGACAGAAGCCACATAACAGAGACCCATAACAAGCAGCCGTCACTTACTTCAAGCCCGGAATGTCCAGCATATTCGTGAGGCCCGTCCAGTTTATGTCCAGCAGCTGAAAAAAGGATGAGAGCGCATGTCAATGAGTAACAAAGAAACTTTTACATTTTAACTGGAGGGAGAGAAAGTTTGACATAAGTCTCGCACGCAGAACCCTTTATGCTGCGCACTCATTTCCTCTCATTACAGTCATATCTTATAACAAATGTGTATCAATTAACTGATGCAACAACAAAAACAGCTCTTTGCTTTTCATTGTACTGGAAGCACTACTGTAGGAGTACTCCTGGCACTCCCCTATGAACTGGTAATCAATAAGACACGGTAATGCTGACAGAATATGCACATGATGGCTCAGCTCCATCTTTGAGTGCATCCTGTCTTTACGTATGGGCAATTAGGGATAACTGCATTGCACAGGAACAATAAAATAGATATTTCAATTTCCTGGATCAGAGGTCCGATTTAGAAACAGGTTTCCCTCTATTTTTCCCTCTTTCACAATTTTGTGACATCCAAGTTCTGACTATGGCCTTCTTTTGTCAGCTATTGGTCGAAGAACTACACATGCCTCAACTGAGCGGTACAATTCTCGTTAGTAGTACACGGTTGAGTATGTATTCACCAGCTGCACAATCACAACAGAATTCACAGGTGCCCAAATCTGTGAATTCTGGAGTCGCCACAGTGCCAATTGACAGGGCAAACCAGTCCGACTGTCCACCATGGGCAGCTGGACCTCTGTCAGAAAATAATACTTTTGAAACTTCAAAACTGACTAATGTACTCATTAGTATAACAGTATACTCCGGAGGAACAAGTATTTTGTGGACGACCAATCGGCAACCTACAGAATGAGCTGTTGACCAATCAAGTCTAAATGCATGAATATTTCTATTGACTGGAATACACCCAGATTATATTGGTATTGGTGCACAACCTATTGACTCCATGAACTATGGGAAGGATAACTATGACTCATTTATAAGCTGGTCCAACTTAATAGCCCCCCCGGAAACACTGGAGAGTTATTCCAGGAGTGATGGTATTCCTGATATGGTGAAAGAGAGTACAGCAAACAAAATAAGTCATTTAAAAAAAACTTAAAGATTGGTTATGGGACATAAGATAAGATATTATCAGCAGAATAGGATTTTCCGAAGGCTAAAAGGCAGCAACTTGGAAACTGCTAAACAGCTAATGAACGTTCATCGAGTGGAGCCCAGCTTCCTAATAACATCTTAAGAGCACTTATTGACAGGAGAATCATTTTATTTTGTTGGTTCAGTATCTATGGAGACCGCACACAACGACTACTCTATTTCCTGAAATAGTTATTACTTGATCCTGACCAGTGGATGCAAAAATAAAATACTTTCAAAGAGCTGTCTAGATCAGAAAGCCATTTGTTGAGTAAAAGTAGCGGTGTCAAAAAAACAATACAGAGAGATGGAGCTCATGGGGCATTTTCACTTCAAAGGGCAGAACATGCAAATCCTATCCATAATAGCTGTTAATTCTGCAGAGGTTTACGGAAGGGAAGGCAGAATGGAGCATGTGGCAAGCATAGTGTGACTGGCATTACGACACAACCCAGGAGTGTTTCAGACAGAGCCAATGTCTTTGTTCATCGCTACATCACACTACTTCACAGCTGACTAAAACCTCAAACACGACGGCAAACATCTCACCGGCTCAGGAATGTGTGCCTGAACATGGCCTTTTCAGACTCTCGGCTGCGGTTATATACAGAAGAATGCTGTGCTAGCGACAGTCTCTGTGGGAAAACACTGTCTGGTCTGGTATGGTTGGCATGGTGAACAGCCGCCAATGGTGACAAATGGCACAGCAACAGCCAAATGGCACCATGTTATTTGCAGTGCACTACTTTTTTGGTGGGCGAAGACCCTAGATGAAATTGTACATTGAATAGGGCATAGGTGCTGTTTGGTATAGCAGTCATGACATGCTAAGCACCTTTAACCGAGCCAGGTGTTCTGCCGCTGAAATCCTGTTTCTCCAAGTAGTTTCTTACTATATTGTTTACGACAGTTGAAACCTTTTCAACATATAAACCCTGTTCTTAGTCTACCAGCGGTCATGGTTTCAAAAGACAGTCAACTAAACATCAGGTATGATGTCATGGTTTTGTCATGTGCTCATGATTGCTGTGGTTGCACGTGGCCTGTGTGTGCGTGTGTGCGCGCACGTGTGTTGAAAAACAGGCTTTTGAGCAGATCAGAAATTCAACATTCAGTCGACTTAAAACAGCACAAACAGTATAGAGCTGCTAAAGTACAGCTTAAACCTGCTTGAGAAGCATAATATTAATGTGTCTAGGAACGACAGCTATCAACATGTATACGGCAAAATTCAGGCCTGTCAATCTTGTTTTAATTATCAATCGAGAAGGGATATTTCAAGATACCTAGTACAGAGCTGCAAGCACAAGCTTGACCATCCTCTAGTTATTTGCATGTCAATTATATTCTAGCAAGATTATTGAATCACTAATACACTAAAACTGGTCTGCTAAACAATAGTATGCATCATTTCAAGAAAGAAATTAAAAGTATGTGACATCAAATTAAATACCTAAAGTCCAAACGAAACAGGGATGGTGAACTGAAACTTCTTAAAGGAGAACAAAGGCTGATTCACACCTTGTTTTCTGATGTGTTGTCATGCAAGGAGTGGCAAAGGATGCCTTACCCTGAATTAAAAAAAGAAATGCACAACAGATGGAAAGCAGGAATGGCAGATGGCCATTGTCAGGCAACAATGATGCCGCTTTCTGCATGTGTCTGGGCAGGGCATCAATGCAGGCCTCATCACAACAGGGACATAAGAGTAAACCCTCCATACCAAAGCCCGCTTATATGGGTCGGAAAGGTTCAAAGGAACCCCTGAGGTGCAGCGACAGGCAGGCAGGGGCGATGCGGACGCCGCTTCCTGTGTTCACCACTTCAGAACAGACCAGAACAAGTGTGGCAAGCGGTGCCAGCGTTTACAGGAACAAGACAGAATATAAAACACAGGAGGGCTTCCGTTCGGGCCCTGTCACTAAGCCCTTGTAAAAACACTACAGTACGCTGTGCAGAGACTCGGGCGGTACCGACTGGTTGGACTCTGGAGAACGGTCTGGCAACGGTAAATAATCAACGATCCAAAGGTTGTCGGTGTGTTTGACGACAAAGAGTGAGAGTGGATCTCGATGAGATTCCAGCGGTTAAACGACAAGGCTGATTAAAGGGAAAGAGGAAGGACTTTGCTTCAGTTGTCATGGTATTGGCATGAGAATGCGTCAGCCTCGAGAGTCCTGGGCTGCTTTTCATCTTTGCTGGCTAGGTTGCATTGCATTGCTTTAAAAACAAACAGCTAGTACGCTAACTAGCCACGGCAACAAAGCTCAAAAGTTCCAGAGCATCTCTCAGCACGCTCCCCCTGGCGCTCTGGCCAAGGCGGTCGCAGTTTACCGTCCAGCCCCTGGGGATGTCGGATAAAATCTACACAACAGCCAGGTCAAATTTAGGGCTAGGAGGATAAAGGTTAAGGAGACAGATTGTTTAAATGTTACCTATAGCCTGTAGATCGTCAGTGAAAGATCTGCATGTGTCATTGCTGAGCTCTAGATCGAAAGAAAATGGGACAGACAAACCGCTGCCTGTGGCATTACACCCTAGCCTGCCTTCAGGCCACTGTGGATATGCCTCAGTCTGGTGGTTTTTATCTGGATGATGAAAGTCTCTATCCTAGGTGCAACACCAAGTCTGGTTCAAAAGAACCCGCACCTGCATCAGCATCAGGCAACCGCCCCAGGGAGAACGCCCAGGGCAGCAAAACAGGGCCTTTGAACAC
Source organism: Esox niger (assembly GCA_016801105.1). Lineage (NCBI taxonomy): Eukaryota > Metazoa > Chordata > Actinopteri > Esociformes > Esocidae > Esox > Esox niger. Next base: position 15,800 of record JACXGJ010003593.1, read on the forward strand.
AGCTCCACTGCTATGTGATGACGAGGCACACCTGCACCCAATCAGGCCTCGTCAGGGGCTGGACAAAAGGGCCCAGGAAAAGCGAAAAGGGAACAACAGAAGAATGGTATGATGTACCACCGCCCAGTATTTGTTCTGTGTTACTTTTCCTTTCTGTTCCACCATTCATACAGTTCCCCACATAACACAGTGTTCAACCTTGTGAAACCATAAAAGCTTTACCTGTCCTGTACCATACTGAATCATTGTGTCATTCTGACTCTGACACAAATATTTCATACACAGACAGAAATCCCAAGAATTTGCAATGCATGTATTTTATATCAGCTTTTTTCTACATAAGAGAAGAAAACATGGACAAAAAATGACCTATTCATGTATTACCACATCCCCTTTAACCAATGTAAAGGTGTCAAATGGATGTGAATTATTTTAAGGTAAATCCATTCACTCTCATTGTTTAACCCTAGCCCAATTTAATATGTAGAAAGCCCATAGTTAGTTAACATTCACCCTAACAATTAAGTCATTTAGCAGATTAATCCAGGGATAATATAAAATGCCCAATGAGAACATTCTAAAATTAAAATAAGTGAAACACGTAAACATGGCACAAACATTGTTATCCAATCGTATAATGCTACTGGTTTACTGAAAATGTTATGAGGTGAGCATTTGTAACAAGCACTGTATAGAAGGTGCAGAAACCCTCTATTTTGAAATCAGAGAGTACGGGCACATCTGTTACTAAAAAGAGACAGACAGACAGAGAGAGAGACAGAGAGACAGAGAGAGAGACACAGAGACACAGAGAGAGAGAGACACAGAGACACAGAGACAGATACATACAGAGACAGACAAGAGAGCGAGAGACAGACAGAGATACAGAGACAGAGATACAGACAGACACGGAGACAGACAAAGAGACAGACAGACAAAGAGACAGACATACAGAGAGACAGACATACAGAGAGACAGACATACAGAGAGACAGACATACAGAGAGACAGACATACAGAGAGACAGACATAAAGAGAGACAGACATAAAGAGAGACAGACATAAAGAGAGACAGACACACAGACAGTTAATGGATAGTTTGTGTTCATATAAACATTTCACAATTGTTTTTACTGGAAATACATGACAAATCCTTTAAAATTGGAAGTTAGAGACTTAATGGGAGAAAACAATAAATGGGCTTTAGCGATTTAGACCAGCGGGACTAGACTGTAGGTGTCGCCTTTGTGGAGATTATCACGGTTTACTGCTGAGAAATCATTAAACTCTGCAGCCTGTAAACAACTGGCTCCGGACCAACACTAACAGCTCTAGTTGATTTAGGGGTTAAGAAGTCTTGAGTCAGGGAGAGTGGGCTGAATAGAAGAATATGGATTGGACGTCCAGTAGATTTACCGTAGACCTTTACCGAAAAGCAACAAGACAATGACAGTCATACGGCTTTAGAGAAAAATCAATGAGGAGTAGGCAGACAACCTACCCAATGGCAAAGACACAGCCTCGCCGCATACAAGCCCAGCGGAGGCTTAAAATAAACATCATTTGCCTTTCCCCACCCAGACAGATAAGACTGATTTCTTAAGAATAACAACACAGAGACGCCATTTCAAACCCTGAAATGTACACCACCAATAAAACAAGACGTACCATCACAAAGAGGATGGAGGAGTCGAGATCACTGGAAAATAAAATCATTTTTAAGTTTTAGATAAAAGATGTCCTGAGTATTGCCAGCTAGATATGTACACTTCTGTTCCAAAGAGCATCATTTTTTTCAGTTCTGTTGACAGAAGAGAATCTAGCAAACAGGAAGCTACAGTGCCCATCCTGCTCATTTCATGGCATTTCTCTTAATCCTCAGGGATCCTCTATCAAACCCTTGATCAATAACATAAGATAAAGCACAGGAAGAAGGCATTCAAAGGAGGGTATGACTACATCACAAATTACACCCCACTCCCTATATAGTGTACCACTTTTGACCAGGGCCCATTGTAGTGCACTATAGATGGAATGTAGCCATTTGGGATGCGGCCTAATTATAATTCAGGCTTGGTGGGAAAGGGCTTGCTGGAACTAAAGCTAAATACAGCAGTCCTTCATGTCCAACTGTAGCCACAACCTCCACACAAGTCCAGCCCACTGCTGTTGTGGCCCCCAATACTTACAGGCTTCTTTAGGAAGAAGACGGACAGGGCTCCAATCAATGGCATGTCTCCGAAGAGGGGCTCCATGACGACCCTCAAGACCCCATGAAGCTGCAGAAAACAAGCTGGTTAGTGGTTGACCAGAAACTGAGCATATAACACCATACTGGTTTGATGAACTTAATTGAATCTACTACACAGACCTTGTAGTGAGAAATCATTATCTTTTCAAGGAATAGTAAAACATACTAAAATTCTTGGAAACATTAGCTTGTTTAGAATATATCCATTACTAATGTGGCAATCTTTAATCTAGTCAAGGCCTTCATTCTAAAAACTGTCCCAAATGGTTTCAGTAAATTGTCACATGTTAGTTGCCAAAAAAACTGCCTGAAATCTGGTCTGATTTCCAACAGCCAACAGCAGATTTGTGCACCATCTCAGGCCATTGTTTCTGCCAATACAAAATGGGTTTCCTGTGGGCTGCTCTGGATCTCTTTGCCTCTCTGACCTCTGAACAGCAAATATGCTGGTTGTTTACCCCTATATACACTCATCTTTCACCTGCCCTCTCTAGGTCAACAACATGTTGAAATAAACTGCAGTTTACATAATGCATATCCACAAAGGAGGCACAAGTAAGGTTAGCCTCACGTGCCAGACAGATTGTCCCCAACTCGTCAACAGATGGAGACCGTGGGAAATTGTCAGAGTGGATGTTCACAGGTTCCAAACCATGAGCGTACCTGTATACTTTTGATACCAGCTCTGCAGTAGTACTTCCTGATGTCCACGTCAATCTCTGTATTCCCGACAAAGCTGAAAAGACAAAACAAAACCCAACATCATGATACTGTGCGTTGATCCGGAAGACAGAACGCTCATCCAGTGGAACGGCATGCCGTGCTACTGTACCTAATCTCCAGGTCCATCAGAATCTGGCGTTTGTCCACATTCTCTGTGTACACTTTGACCCCGTTCACCCTAAGTGGCTGCAGAAAGAGAAAGAGTGAAGGAGAATGTGAAGGAGAACAGGAAAGAGAGGGAAAGAGAGAGAGCAAGAGTGAGGAGAGGACAAAGATCCCATGGGTTGACTAGTACTTGTGTGCGCTCAAACCCAAAACACTTTGTGACTGTGCTCATCCGACTACACCTAAAGAAGTGATGAGTTGTCCAAGTCAACTTACAAGGTGAACAGGTTTGAAAAAAGTTACTAGCAGGAAAAATATCTCAGCTGTGTCAATTTCTTTCAGGACAGTTACTACAACAAGAGGAACCTACAAACCAGATTAAAATGACTAAACAACCACAAAACGGGCTACTGAACACTTCCAACTGTGCTTGACTTCGACAGCGGAAACCAAACATTGAGAAATGTCCCAGAGTAAGCGGGAAAGCATCTGCATGTCTCTAGGCAGGCCTCAGTCCTACCCTGTCGCCCATGTCGATCTTGGTGAAGCAGAAGGTGCTGAGGTGAGCGTTAGCCCCCTTCACGGCCGGCTCGATGGTCTCTCGGAAGAGCTTGTCGATGAACTGACAGATGTACGGCCACATCTGTTTCACCGTCTGAGGGTGAAGGGGAGGCTCCAGGTTAGACAGGTCATATTCTTACAAGCTAATTCAGAGGCTGCAGGTATTGGCTCTGTTCCCTGTTGAAAATTGTTCATAAAATTCATTCATCCCTGAGGTGAACATTCTCAGCATAACCGCTGTAGCCAACCATGATGGAAATATCTTCACAATTGCCTACTTTACATGTCATTAACTCAACTGCCACATATCTCCTAAGTTAAGGTGTAGCTCTGCTCCAGTTACTGGGACGTAGTGTGGTTCAGTAAAGAAAGGTGCATGCTCTTCTGAGTAAGAGGAAAAGCAAGAGCAACACTCAAGCATAGCAAATAGGTGAAGACAACAGGCTTCTCTCTTTAATAGCTACTGCCTTGTAGAAACTCATGGGCTAAATCCCTATATAAATCAATTTTTTGTGGGGTGGGGTTTACAGTAACTATAACAGTGCGGACTCTGGGGATGCTGGTAGTGGAGCGAGGCGTTAGCAGAGCTCCAGATAAGGGCCTATTTATAAGACTGCTGCCGGCCTGCCTGCCCCCACACTGAGGCTGGTATGTAGAGCAGGGCAAGAGTAGCTGCTAGTGGGAAACATGGCATCTGACCTGCATTTTAATTTTATTTGAAATAATTTCGATTCATTCATTAATTAGTTCAAGGTAACAAATACCCATTCATGGACAACCCCCCCCGTCAGGGTTGGGCAGCCCTTCTGTAAGACTACGCCATGAAACTGTTCAGTACCTTGTTGAGCCATTCCACCCTTTCCACATCTGGAAAATTAACCTGAAATGAAAGAGAAAACCAGATCTGTTAATATCCATTCACTATGTCAGATGCGAAAAGCTGTGAGGAAAATGAAAACAGTGTAATGACATCATTAAGAAATGGCCGACAGTTGGCCTCTGTGCTAAACCATTAATTCAGAAGATTAGAGCACACAGCCAATACGCTACGTAGCCACATCAACAACGACAGGTTGTATTTCAACAAAATATTAATAATTTCAAGTGATTAATGGTTTACTAGAGAGATTTTTGTACCTGCACAAGGTTTGGATACAATGGACCCAGCATGTTGGCAAATTGAGTTAGAAGAAAACCAAAATGTCAGAAAGACTAAAGGAGAAATTGACAATAACAGAACTGACACGTTCAACTGGATACGTCAGTTTCTGTTTTAGGACAATGAAGTAATACTAAGATTAGTCGGTAACACTATTTTGAGATGACCAAAAGTGTGCCTGTAGATGCTCTACAGACTGTCTACTGACTATCTGTAACATTTGAACTAAAACTAACTTTTACCTATATCCTAATCCTAACCCTAACCCCTAACCTTAAGGATTACCATAAACCTTGTTCTAAACCTAACCCTAACCTTAGCAAGCATTTGCTTATCAGTATGTTGGTTGAAAATGTCTTCATACTACTACTGTCTATAGAACATTACAGATGGAAATTGGGACTCTTTAAAGAAAGTGTAGTCTGACACTTATGTGACATAAATATGTATGTTTATGTTTTCTGATGCCATCCATTATCCTCAGTTGTGAATTCCTTGTTAGTTTCATTGAAAGTTGAAGACAACCCAGGATCTGCCCATAGAAGCCCGGACAACGAGTCCTGTCTGCTCTCCACTGCACGGTACACAATGCACACAAAAGCAAGCCCAATGGAGGAACAACCAGCCCCCCCAAAAAAGAAATCAGCCAACAAATCTTCTCGTTGGCCTCTGATGTCTGTGCCTGTGTAGGAGGCTGAAGCAGATTAATGATGACTAGGTGGTTTTTATGGCAGTACCTCAGAAAGTCAGTGAAGGAAAGTGCTGATTCTGTGGCGGAATGGCTGTCTCAGGCTGACAGCATCAGACCAGCAGCTATTTAAGATTGCCAAGGAGGGGAGTCGACTGGGACAGCAAAGCGCTTGGTCATTATATAACTCCCAGACAGAAAGAGTGTCAGCAGACAGACTTAGGATTCCTCTCAAATGGAACCCCATTCCCTATATAGCAGACTTCCTTGACCAAAACAGTAAATCAATAAGGTGCCATTTGGGGCCTACAAACGGTTCAGATAAAGCTACCTATTTCGAGGAAATCAATTGGCTCTGGGCAGAGTCCTTAGGAAGAACTTGACACTGATTAGGTGTTATACGGTTCTAATTAGCACCAGTGGCTCCCAGGCACAAATGTTATTGTCTTTGTATTAAAGAAAACACCATTAAGCGTTTTGGTAGTAGTTCTTAAATAAGTACATGTAAATGTCTGGGGGAGGGCAGGGTTAGTAATGGTAAAATTATATGCATTTCTTGTTTAAAGTGCCATGTATGTAGCCGTTTGAAATATCAAGGAAATACTGAATAAAATTCAATGAGTAAAATAGAAACACTTACAATAACTAGCATAGACAATGAAACGGGGCAAGGGTTTTCCTAATGCATTTTTTATTGTATTTTTTATCTCCCTCACTAGTGGATTAGCACTAGGAAAGAAATAGCAGGTCATTACTAGGCGTTTATTAAGAGTAGACCTCACCAGCGAGCTCTTCAAATACATACAGTAGGCATGTTACTTGACTGGAATATCCTCGGTTTACATAATAAAATTCTATATCAAACTCAAATAGCCAGGTCCAGTGTCTGGATAATATTGGACAATCACACAGCCTTGTTTTCCTTGACAACCCACATGACGTGTCACAAAAGAAGGAAACTGATTAATTGTGCCCATCGAGTTCCCCCCTTGTCCGAACCATTGACAGACTATTCCACTCCCCTTTGTCGGTCTGTGGACATACGGAGGAGTTGGCGTAGCAGCGGCTGGCTGCATGCTCCTACACAGCACAGCGAATGGAAAAATGAAACAGAGTTTCTTCACTATTATCCTGACAGGGGAGTAGAACCAGCAGCTGTGACTCATGGTCAAGTCATTTCCTGGTTTAACTATATAAACAGTGAAAAAGGGTACCCAACTAACAGCCTAAATGCCTTAAGTTTGGTGGCAAAAGGAGAAGAAAGAGACAACGGATTAGCTTGAATGAACCTGTTCAAAACTGATACACAATTCACAGTGCTACGGATAAAACCCCATGTTTTATAACATAACCAAGTTGGTTATTTAAAATGCAAATGTAACCATAAATAATTGTAACCAGCATGAGGATACAGATTATGCTTTATAAAGCTTGGTTTCATTCATTTACGTCAATATAAACCAATGCAGGGGGCCCTGCTGCATCTATCCCAGCAGCCAATGGGAGTGAAGCCATCAGAGTACTCCCCTCCTTATGACAGCTCGTTGGAGTCAGTTCTGCTGGGTTGAATCCCAAATGGCACTCTATCCCCTACAGCGCTTCGAGCCCTGGTCAATAAGTAGGTAGGAGAAACAAGCCATTTTGGATGGAGCCCGAGACAGCTCATGGGAGTCACACTGGACTGAGGGAATCATGGAACAGCTGGTTGGAAATCCAGAAAGAGGCAACTGGCTCGAGGTCATTGTGTCCTTCATAGACGCACGCACACACGCATGTTGTGGTCGGCGGATATGCACAGCCACAAGAGCAATTTATGAGATTATCCAACCAGTTAGATTAAATTGGTGTTTTGTGGGATTATACAATCTATGAAATGGATGAAAACGAAAATAACACACTAAATAATAATGAAAATATAACACATGACATTTTGTTGTTCAAAACACAAGTTGACAAGATATTCCCTCAGGGCAGAGAATGTTAGAGTTGTAATAATTCAGATTGACACGATTTGCTTGAAAGGAAGGTCCTTGTGCCAAGAAGCTATCAATCCCACTCAAGTGTCCCATTTGCCTACTAGGTCAAAAGTAATTGTGTCAGAGGTAGCCTTACAGAGGAACAGGTCAAAGGGGACAACTCTGACCCAAGTCAAACAGAATGCGCAACGTCGGCACTTTACACTACCGTGGATAATAGTCAGATAGTGAAATATGAATGTTGGGGCCCTGTGGGGGTCAATGGGGCAGGACAAGACATGTCGCCATCACAAGACAGTTGCTCCCGCCTATATTTAGGTGGTACGGGATACATAATAACTACAGGGACCAGAGAGAGGGGCATTCTGGGGAATACTGAATCAAAGCGCTTCACAAACCATTGTGTTTTCTACATTATCTGCTGTGCCATGAGTGTGATATTACCTGGGTTCGGTAATATATAGCCTCCAGTGCTGTATAGCCTGCTGGAGGCTCAATAAGGACAATGCAAACAACCCAGGAAAATGATTTGTCTAAGTGCGGCTGGCACACTCAGTATTACAAAGAGAAGAAAAACATTGCAAAAATAGCTTGGCGTAAGCCTTACTGTCACCACTCATGTCACAAATCTGTGACAACCCAAACGTGTGTGTTTAGTTTTTCCTGCTTAGAAAACCGTGATGACAAAATGGACTAAGTGTTTTGTTTTCTGACTATCTAATGAAAGTTGGTTGTGTGGAGGTTACAGCCATATGTGACCACGGTACACAACATCTCCCAGTGGACAATGGGGCTGGACGAATGTCACGCCTCGCCTGAGGCACGTCGTATGAGAAAGCGCAGGACCCGCATTGTTTTACGTTATAAAGCCAGGCCCACAATTTACTTCCTGCTGAGTCTGAGTGAGAGCAAGGAAGCCCAATGCCCTTTTCAACACGCGCTTTCAGTTTTCCTCCAGTCTGCCAGTCTTTCAGCACATCAAGGGGAAAGCCCCTACCAATGTCTCGACAACACCCAGTTGGTGTGAGATAACCTGCAATAAAGACAGGAAAAAGACAAGCCGTAGAGAGAAGAAAGTGGACTAAAATGAAAAAGATTAAATAACAAAAGTGGAAGAGGAAGTAACCCGGAAAAAAAGAAAAAGTTTTTAGACAATGGTGTCTCTAATCACTGTCATATTTACGAAGGTGTGTAGCTGTTATGTCTGTTTGATTCTTGTATGTCGCCCGTTTGACCAAATATTTCCACCAGAAAATCATACCCGAACTGAGGCCCAGTCATCTATAAACCTAAAGGCCAGTCATGACTGGACCTGACTAATGCACATCACAATGCTGTTGTGGCAATAACATGTGCTGTGTATGCTTGTCACCGCCGGCGACATACAGGGACACTTCAGAACAGTCCAGCATTCATCTTGAACCATTCCTGGGAGCTTTCTGAAGTGTGTACGGGTTATTATCCCCTGGAAGACCCATCACCTTTGACTGAGACCCAGTGTTCTGACAATTAATTTGACGCAGCCTCCAAAATGCCTTGCTATGCTCCTGATATTAGGATGCCCTTTTAGAAGCCCAAAAACCAAAACACTTATTTGGTCTCATCTTTCTGCAGGAGATTTTCAGCGTTCGTAGTGAAATATGATTGGAAAAATCGTACTCACTCGTCTCTCAGCAGTGTGTTCATTCTGAGGATCCAAACATACAACCCCCTTACACTGGGCAATGGATGGCACAAATTAGAACAAATGTACCTTGTGTCTGAAGTTCACCTTAGATCTGTCTGGCAGTTGATTGAGGAGCTTTCTCCACCATTCGAACAATTGTTTGATGCGCTTTTTCATCATGGTCCATAGCGTACACGTTAAACTTTTTGATAATATTCAGTACATATATAAAACATTTCTGACATTTGATTTTTGTGGTCTTAATAGGTAGGGTCACCCAACGCACAGTTTCCCAAAACAGGAGAACTAGTCCTTTATTCTAACTGGTTGAATGAATGATTTTCATAATGCAGTTTAATCATAAAGGAGAATCCCCAACTTGAAATGTATTTATTTCTAAGTACTCCTTGAAGTGTCAAGAGTATTGGGCAAGTTTTACTTTATGTAATTAAAAGATAAAGTAAATTATTCAAATTTAGTTTGTTGCCAGCTGCAAATGTTTTTTTTTTTTGGGGGGGAAAGCAAAATATTTGAATTCCACCTGTTTTCTAAAAGATATATTTTTTAAATTGTTCCATTTACGGCTATCACAATATCAGAATTTCCCTACACGATTATTGTGGCGAGAATAATTCACAATAACTATTTTATTGCAATAGCATTGTTTTTATTCTTCAAATTTTCTGTAGCTATCTGTCAAATTCATCTTCAACTTCGTTTACTGTGTTTTGTTGCTTTCTTGGCAACTGAATTAAACCCAAAAAGAAGAAAAGGGAGTTGGAGAGAGAGTTTGTAATCATAACTAAAAAAGGCAAGCCCTGTTCAGCCGGCCCATGACTAGAAGGGATACATGTTGTTGCCCTCACTGGATTTGAATGTCTTTAACCACCACACCACAAAGCTAGACATATGCCATGTGTTGGTATAGCGTCTTGACATTAGATGCCTTTGTCATGCATTAACATCATGCCAAGTTTGAATATTTCATTAGACACCATTAAGCATTGAGTTGAACTGACTTACATTTCTTATAAAGTTTACCTTCACTGCAATTAGCACCTATGAACTGTATGGCTTTTACCACTGGCTGTTTTAACAGCTTATTAGCCAGTAATAGGCTGACTAGAATCAACTAACTTACTACTTGGAAGTCATAAACAACTTAACACTGCCAAACCCATTTCATTTCATGGCACAAAAACTCTTCTTTGCCTTTCATTTGTGAATGACATTGATACAATAACTATCAACAAATGTGACGGTAAATAACTTTTTCGTCAAGTGAAAAGATGAATCATGGAAACCCCTCCTCTTTTACAACCCAAGGGGTTGTGTTTTAGCCTATATTATCCTGAAAATCATGCACGGATGTGTACTTCAAAAATCCACTAGAAACTGTTGCAATATTACCAGAACTTGTTTTATTTTAGACTTTCTATAGTGTAGCTACTGAAAAATGTATCCAGCAAAGTTTTTTGTCTATCCTGAATAAAGCCAAATGCATAATTTGTTTTGACAGTGACAAGGCTTCGAACACAGGTCCTTTTGCTTGGATGTCTAACCATTGTCGCTAACCACTGCGCTATTTAACAAGGGGTAGTCAGCCAGTCACTCAGTAAGAGACATTCGCTCTTCTTGGCCGGCGCCACTTACGCGGTCTGGCAAAAAAGAATACAATAAGAATATTTACACTTGATGGATAGTGAAAAGCCTATCAGAGGAATTGATGAACAAAAGCTACACAAGGCCTAACATATCAGTAGAGTTCTTGGAAAAATCTGCCAATTTTCTCCAAGTGAAGAGGCTACGAAAAAGTTTGCTGATTTTCCCCAGGTGTTCTAGAGGGGCTAAAAAGTTGATTGTAATGCCAGTGTATAGGCCCAGACTCCTGGTTTAAGCATGTGGCTCGTTTGTTTATATGTGACATGAATACCATTAAGCATAGAAAACCTGAGAGGAGTTTTGAAAAATACATTATTTTAGTCTAGTGAATTCAATATTTTTATGTGTATTATTAACACGACATCTATATTTCATTGTTGAATATCACGGTTACTGTTAATATCGCGACACTCCTAGTTCCAATACATTTGATCACGACTGTACAACCTAGGGCAGGACAATTTAGCAGTGGAGAAGAAGGTGGCCATGTTGGAAATACTGTTTGTGGTTAGTGTGGTTTCCTCGTTGTAAACAAACCAGTTCAAAAGCAAAAACACCATTCTTGGCTTATCAGGCTGAGTCACAGCCCACACAACCAATACCAGCCTCATTCCAGGCATATCTTCTGAGAAACAAAACTTATCTTTATCCAAAATTCCATCCCACTGCATACTCAGGGCACAACTATTGAACAACCAGCGTCATTAAGGGCCTGGGAAAAAGAAGTGCACTAGCAGAGTCTGCTATTTGGAACACAGTCAAGAGGAGGGCGTGGCTACCCACAGAGTCCTGCTGTTCATTTTTAATAGTCAGGCCAATATGATCGTATATCACATGAGCACCTATGCCACTACGTCTGCCATGCAGCATGTACTGATCTTATAACAGACATTTCCTGAAGTGAACCAAGTGTGTGGAATTTACTCTGCTATGACACAACCTAACCGAAGCAAAACATCAGAAGCTAGCAAACCATGTTTACTTCCTGTGCACTCCCCAGTTCAGTTGAAAGAGGTTGTGTGGTGGAGCCCCTCTTAAAGGGAAGCTTGGTCTTTTCTCAACTTCATTCACTTTGCATCCACACATTTACATTCTCCTAAACGATTAAAGGAAAGGTTTTGAGCAATGGGAGTTCCTTCCCATCTCATACAATGGGTTTTCAGCAGACAAGGAATAAGCAATTGAAAAATTGCCCTATTCCTCACTCCTGGCATTATGTACCATCCCCAAAAGGACCTTCAAATGTGATTTCACAAACAATCCATAGGGGCGTGAGGAACACTGATTTAGGGAATGAAAACTGTTGTTCGAAGGTGTGAACCAATCATGTGGATTAGCAACATTAGTCTATTAAATGGTTAAAAAAAATCAGTCTGGATACATGGGATTAAACCAACAGTGTGGTGAAATTGGCCTATAATGGCAATCTGGTTGGATGGGAATAACCAGCTGGCTAAATTGTATTAAAATAGCCATGTGGTTAAATGGTATAAAACTGGGTGTCTGGCTAAAGTTTATTAAACTGTCTGTCAGCTTATGTTGGTGGATGGACACATAACCATTAAAGTGTGAGGTAGGATTAATTACAGTGTATCTCAGCCAAGAACAACCACAATCAGTCACATTCAAACAACTATAATCTCATACAGTATAATTTGAATTGGGCAGCTTTCTTCCCTGTTCTGTCAGACACTCTATGAGTAGAAATAGCCAGGGGCCTTCCATATCAATACAGTATGTATTGTGGTTCACAAAATTCTGTATGTGTTCGATTTGATATGATAGCGCAATTTTATTGGGATTTCATGTTCCAATATTGCTCACCATGTGTGCTACAGAGGGACAAGAGATTCACGTGGTCAGTTATTTTCCTGTGGGCATCAAGATGTCGAGATATTCATTCAACGTCATAGGACATTAGCGGGTTTGCTCCTCTTTCGTATTATAATGTGGCCCAGGCTTTAGTGTGGTTTCACATTTTCCAACATCAGAGACAGCTCCATGAGGAGCCAGAGCAAGCAGAATGCGTCATCTTTCGATTTGAGCTAAAATCAAAGATGACGTGTAATTCACTAAGTAAAATCACTTCCATAGAATAATATGGTCATTCCTGTGTGTAATAGCCTGGGGATGTAATTAGGCGAGCTGAGGGTAGATGACTGGTGACACTTGATGAACTTTGTCATGTTGAAATTAGTCATATATGTACAGGACCTTTGCATGATATCATTCAATAAAAAAGTTTCAGCTGACACTTTTATCGGTGGGAAAACTAACATTCCCAACCCGATCTGTATGCTGCAAAGAACCAGGAATAGGGGAGCCACAGTCATCTTCCAAAACAAACCTCAATCTGGTGTTTTACTTGGGCTTTTGCCTACCATATGCCACTAGAATAGCTTAAAAGCACCTTGGCATAGATTATAAAAGTGTCTGGAACAACAATATTTGAGGGATGATACAACATTTTTGTGAAATTCCATCATTCAGTGCAAGAGATTCAGGCGCAGCTCCAGAATCTCAAAAAAGTGCTCAATTGGATTGAGAGGTGAAGTGTGAACAGGCTACAAAAGTCACACCATTTTTATAGCGAAGTCACTAAAGCAGTCAAATGGTCAAAACAAACAACAGTCATTCAAAGTTACAGATTTCTTCTTTCAGCCATGGTGGCCAAAATAAAAGACTAGACAACTTGGCGTGCCAAGCATTCCATTCCCTATGACAGAATGTTAATAAGATCCGTCTAGAAGTACCTGCTTTCAATGTTGAACTCAGCAAAACAATATAATTCTTACCCATGGAGGCAACTCAGAAGTCGACAAAATGTGTTTGACAGGTTTGTCTTCATGCTCCAAAAAGGCCAGGGCACGGGTCAATATGTTGTCTTTATGGCCTTGATTCCTTCTCCACCAGAAGAAAATGACAAGACCTATTAGAACCCAACTGAAGCTGAACTCAAAATACCCCAACACGTAAATGGGAAAAATCACAATAAATGTCTTGGCCAAATTAATCCAAATCTGAGCAGCATCAGTGAGTGAAGACTGTGGTTCATCTTTCAGATCCACTGGGGCATTTAAAGGCGTTGGACTAGCTGGAGGGCTTGGTGTTGACGGCAAACCTGGTCCATTTTCCCTGGACGTCGTTGGTCCTGTGGAAGTTGTCTTACTAGACTCAGCTCCTTTAGCTCCACTTTTTGCATTCGCCGCTCTTCTCATTTCCACTCTACGGTTGAGTTTCAGAAGAGGGAAGAATAAAAGACACAGATCAGATACACATTTCCTACCGGCAGGCACAGTTTCGTCTACAATGTCATAGCACGCTCAACAACGTGTTACAAGGTTTCCACTGTGAAAATGTTGCAACCACACCCGACGATTTATTCCGATTCAAGTAATTACACATCAAAGGAGTCAACAAAAATATAGCCGACCTGTCAACCTGCTCTTTAGCTAATATTGAAGGAGTTACTCCACAGTCTCAAATCCACCACTTCAGGCCTACAGCAAACTTTATTTTCAGTTAAACCATTGGCCTAAATATTCTGCCTCACCCGTTCGCGTATTCGACATCCGTAATTCTTTGAATTTAGTGTGCCAGTCCTGAACACTGCATGGCGTCCTTCGACTACTTTATTTTCCAACGTAGCCCAGTAATCCCTTCACCATATCCTGCTTCAGAGAGCGTTAGTACACGCACTCAACGCAGGATCATGGTTCAGCCCATTCGCTCAGTCCAACCCCCTTTTCATTGTATCACTATCCATAAAGAAACACAGCGCAAGCATTTCTGAAGATGGGATTTCCACGCGCCATCTCGTGGATACTTGTGTCATATCTTGCGTGTATTTCCTGGTATTTCTAACAGCCTATGTGCCGTTTGTTAAACATTGCACGATGTTGTTTTTATATTCTCTGGATCATGTATGATTCCTTCATTTAATGGAAAGGTTTGTGCAACGACTCGAAGTAAGTAGCTTTTGATTGGGTACTGTAGACTTCATCTACAAATATACCATAGCATGCCCTAAATATATGTAATGATGATTTTGTCCACTAGATGTCCCTATACGCTTGACACTGTAGCCCACCAATAGCACCATAGCTGTCCCATTGTGGAAGTGCCATGTATAGTTAATAGATACTTTGTTACCAAGGTATAAACCTACTGAAATTATTAGCATGTATACCAATATATGCTACTAAATAGCAATCCTGGGGTTGAATAATTATTCATGCAATGTAATGGCAGCCCATTGCCTAGAAGCTATAACATTTGAAATGGACCATCAGATTGGAGACGACGCTGTAAAGGAGTTGACAGGACAGACAGTCCCTGAAGGTAAGTTTATGAATATAACAGCAAATCACATTGATACAATGTATGAACGATTCAATGGCCTCTGGGGGTTGAGATGACCACAGTACTGTACTCATCTTCTGCTACATGAACACACAGAGAAGCAGATTCATAGTAGCTCAATGGGACCAAAGACCAGCAATCATCAATTTAGATTTACATTGGCTACCAATAGACACTGCCAATTATTATGGCAATTTGGTGGCCAACAGGGGCCATATGTAAAATTATACAAGAAATACAAGTGTAAATGAACATCTGCAGTTAATTTTTTAAGTTAATATAATGCTTTTTTCACAAAAAAATTCAGATTACTTAAGCTATTCCCCATTTGAACTTTCTCATCGGTTATAAGCTTGCACTGATTTGTTATCTCCCTCATATTCGCTTTAGATACTACTGTTGCCCCACCCTAAAACAGTCTGGACTAGTCAATACTATTCCGTCTCATTCGATAAGTGAAGAGGAGACAAGTCATGTTATTGTTAGAATTCCGTCCTGTAAACATTAGAGGCAGGATTCTATACAGTGCCCCTTTAAGGGGTGTGGAACCCTAATCCACTAATATATCTATTGGGGGTGCAGGGGGATGCTGGGGGGGACATCTTGCACCCCATCATGGTCTCACTATGCTACACCAATACCCTGGTCTTATGGACTAACTTGAAAAAAGGCTGCTCCTATACTTATTTTATTCTTAGTCAAGAAATGGCCATAGTTTGATATGTCTTTAACATTATGTGATGCTTTTTACATACAGAAGACATATAGAGGAACACAGATGATTTTGCAATTAATTAATATTCATTACTGTAATCGTTTGTCAGCACTAGTAACAAAATGCTGCAAATGCAGACACACAGACCAATAGATATCCTCCTCTTTTCATTCTGCTTTCCCTTGTAACACCTGGTGTGTGTCATCCTCACCTTCACTGCCAAATGTGTGTGTATATTGTTTGTTTCATTAAAACAAATATACTGAAAAAGGAAAACTTAAAAACATGTTCCATTTGCATTTTAATATATATTAATTTAGCATCAACAGTCACAACAAATGGATATATTTTGACGAGTATTCCTTTGTACGATATATACGTTCATGAACTGGGCACCCAAACACAATGTTTTCACTACAAACATTTGAGCTGAGCACTTTTCATTTTTTCTCAAATCATAACAACATATCCCCAAGGATTCAGGCCTTTCTCAGCCTCTTAGCCACCAAGCCATACTGCTTTTTTCCACATTGCTCCTCCAACCTTGAAACAACATGGGTCAAAGCTTCTGAGAGCACGCTCACTCTCTTTTTCATGCAAGAGCCCAAGCCACCTGAGGGAGTCTATATAGTACAATGAGACCAGAAAAGCCATTTTGACGTGTTTTAGACTGCTGCGCCACCAGGAAGGGCATCTTTTCATTTTAATGACAAAATGTATGTTACTATTTACTAGTGCCATTGGAATACAACACAGAATTTAATCATTGGACATTGTTTTTCTTCACACAGAAACATGGCCGTTTGTATAAATACAGAATATCTATCTCCATTATGTATTCTTGCATAGTGCATATTTATGATAAGGGAAAGAATAGAAGCAAATTGCATTTTCTATTTGTTAATCGTCTGAGGGGAACTCAGTCAGGGTTAGTAAAAGTAAAAGGGTATACAATTTGCAATTCAACAGTTTGGTTGTACATCAACAGCCAGGTCACTTCCCAGTGGCCCTAACCTCCAATGGGCTCCCATTGATTTTGTTACTCATTCTCCCTCAGATGTTTTATAGAAATAGTCTGTGCAAATTGTGTAGAATTCATTCAGGATTAGATTCAGGATTAAGGGGTGAAAGAGCCAAATTGGAAGCTGGGAATATACAGTTAGCCATATTGGTATGAGGGCGAGGAAATTTGGGAACATTAGTAAACATAAAAGGTCTCGACAGTTACTTAACATCACATCCTAAAGAGCAGAGTCCCCTCCACTGCCCTGGGGCACTGAGATTAGTTAGCCCAGAGGAAAGAGTGGCCCCTAGCTGTCCCCAAACACCACTTTTAGCATGTGGTCTCCCATCCAACCCCCAGCTTGCAAAGATTTAGAATTCCTTAGCAGTGGGATACAGGGTGCGATGTTACTAGCAGAAGGGGCCAAATATTACTTATTTATGCTTAGACATGGAGACCCCCAGCCAAATTTTGTTCAGGGCCCACAAAATGCAAGAGTCGGCTATGTGTGCAAGGATAATGAGTGGGAAGATTTTCAGGAATCCACTCCAGACAAAAGCAGCTTGAAAAGAATGCAGACCTCATGGGCATCAGGAATTTATATTGGAAAGTGTGAATCGAAGGCTTTCTAAAGTTGGCTGGGTTTCTGTTAGATCAAAACTGTAGTCACTTTGTAACTTTTTGAGAAGTTTAAATCATAAATTTATCATCAGTGTTTTCCCCTTGCAGAGCATTTGATGGGAAGGATCAGCTAACCCCAGCCGGCAGACAGATGACTGAGAAGAGGAGAAAACACATCTCTCTTTACTAATGTTCAATTAATCTACTACAGCACACATGGTGGTCCAGACCATCTGCTTTTAGTTACAGTACCCTCCAAACGTATTGGAACGGCAAGGTGAATTCCTTTGTTTTTGTTGGTCGCTGAATACATTTGGGTTTAAGATAAAATGATGAGTATGAGACAAGTGTTCAGAATTTCAGCTTTCATTTCCTGGTATTCACATCTAGATGTGTTAAACAACTAATGACATACCGCCCTTTGTTTGAACCCACCCATTTTTCAAGAGAGCAAAAGTAATGGAACATGTGACTGACAGATGTTTCTTGTTGCCCAGGTGTTGCCTTTTAGGATTATTGTTCAAATAAGAGTTTTCAAGAGTTTAGAATTTCAGCTTTTATTTCTTTGTATTCACATCTAGATGAATTGAACAACTTAAGAGATATCACATTTTGTATTAGAACACAACATTTCTAGGTAAGTAATGGAACAAATAATCTTAAAGTGAATAACAATCACCCTTGCTTGCAATAATTGCCTCAAGCTTGCGACCCATTGACATCACCTAACTGTTGCATTCTTCATTTGTGATGCTATTCCAGGCTTTTACCACAGCTTCTTTTAGTTCTTGTTTGGTTTAGGCTGATTCTCCCTTCAGTCTCCTCTTAAGGATGTGAAATGCATGCTCTATTGGGTTAAGGTCAGGTGATTTATTTGGCCAGTCTAAAACCTTCCACTTTTTCCCCTGATGAAGTCCTTTTTTTGTTGGCAGTGTGCTTTAGGTCATTGTTCTGCTGCATGATTAACTTCCTGCCGATTAGTTTCAATGCATTTCTCCATAAATTGTCAGACAAAATGTTTCTGTACACTTCTGCTACTACCATCATCAGTTACATCATCAATAAATATGAATGAGCCTGTTCCAGAAGCAGCCATGCACACCCAAGCCAAGACATTATCTCCACCATGCTTCACAGATGAGCTTGTATGCTTCGGATCATAAGCAGTTCCTTTCTTTCTCCACACTTTGGCCTTTCCATCACTTTGGTAGAGATTAATCTTGGTCTCATCAGTCCATAAGATTGTGTTCCAGAACTTTTGCGGCTCATCTCGGTACTTCTTTGCAAATTTCAATCTGCTCTCTGAGTATATTTCTGCTCTCTGAGTCTTCTTCGAACAGTGGATTATGATACCTTCACCCCTGCACTGTGGAGGTCATTGGTGATGTCACTTACTGATGTTTTGGGGGTTTTCTTCACAGCTCTCACAATATTTCTGTCATTAACCACTGTTGTTTTCCTTGGCCGACCTGTTTGATGTCTGTTGCTCAGTACACCAGTAGATTCTTCCTTTTTCAGGACATTCCAAATTGTTGTGCTTGCTATGCCCAATGTTTGTCTAATGGCTCTGCTCAATTTTCCTTCTTTTATTAGCTTGACAATGGCTTGCTTTTCTCCCATAGACAGCTCTCTGGTCTTCATGTTGGTTTATCCTCTTTAACAAGATATGCAGTCTTTATAGGTTTAAACCAAGGATGGAAACTAAGACTAGTCATGCAGAGCTATTTTATGTTTGAACAATCAACCTAAAAGGCAACACCTGGGCAACAGGAAACATCTGTCAGTAACGTTCCAATAGTTTTGCTCACTTGAAAAACGGGTGGGTTCAAACAAAGGGTGGTATGTACTGAGTTGTTTAACACATCTAGATGTGAATACCAGGAAATGAAAGCTGAAATTCTGAACTCTCGTCTCATACTCATCTTTTGATCTTAATCCCAAATGTATTCAACGACTAACTAAAACAAAGGAATTCAACTTGCCGTTCCAATACGTTTGGAGGGGACTGTAACTTAAAGCAGATGGTCAAAATTATTTATCCAAGGCTTTCCAGTGTTCCAAGCTATAAGTGAAATAATCAGCTGGAACTTTATCCCAGCACTTGCTGGTGATGTCCAAATGCTGCGCTGATCAACAAGATTATCCGTAATGGTACCTGCTGCTATATGTGACCAACAATATTACTCATAAAGGTCTCCACTGCTGCTATCGGTGATCAACAATTCTTCAATCCATAACAATCCCCTTACTTTGTATTAGATCCATCCTTCATTGAGTTCTCTATCACAGATTTTTTTTTTTCAAATTCTATCGAGAACTAAATGCAACCATTAATTTTCATCATTGTTAATATCAACTGTGATAGTCCAGTCCAAACTTGTTTTGGGATTTATAACACTTCTGCTATTCACCTCAATGTATTTGGCAGCAAGTTGCAGTGTCTAGTGAACCATATAAAAAGGAATAACCACTCATTATTACACAAAAGTTGTCTGCTCAGGGAGAAGTTCTAAAGAATGCACACCATCTATTCATTATGACATGGCAGAACAACATGTAAACAGTCACAGTGAAGCTCTTCTCGTTGGACACATCACTCGCTGCCATGCTACATGATGTGACATGGATATGCCCTCAATTATTCCCCAGTGATATTCATTAAAATGACCTCAGTGTTTCAGTGATTCAGTTTACACAACAGTATCTTACATAACAGTAGTGTAGAATCTAGTTTACCTTGACCCAAAAAGATTGTTGTGTGTGCTGTAACTGAACAATATGCATGTCCAAAATGTATTTTTTCATTGTTATATCAGTGAGTGGTCTGTTTCTTTTGTCAGAGTAATAACAGATTATCAGTAGGTTAAATGATTGTGTTTTTGTTCTTTAACTTGTTTTTGTTCGACTGCTTTTGCTCAGGTTCCAATAAAAAGCTTTTTTCTGACGAATGATGGCATAGTTGTCACTTAAGACTTTTGTTGCTGTTGGCAATTGAATTAAAGTCCAATTTAAATACATTTTCCTGTTGAATAGAAAATGTTTTGCTATTCAATTACCAAAATATATAATTTTGGGATACAAAAGATCTTCCCACAAAGAGTGACAATAGACATACATGGATTGTGTTTACTAGGTCTACGTGCATAATGTAGAACTACTTCAAAAAAAGGTTCAAATGATTTATTTGTCATATGTAAAAACAGGAAATTGCAATGAAATGCTTGGTTTTCTTACTCCCGACAGTGCAGTTAAAAGTAAAAAAAGTAATAGTGATTATAATATAATATACTTCATTATATTTCTTGTTTAATACATTTTCTGTTAAGAGCCCCATAGAATTAGGATCAATGGAAGTTTAGAAATGACATGGTGATAGGCTAACTAACTGAGCAAACTGCAAAAGAAACGTTACTGACCTAGATTTCCATCAGGGTAATACTTAATGCGGACTCACGCAGCGTATTGGTTTCTAGTGAAGTGTGCCAACTGTGTAAACATCACTTTTCCCTTTGATGGTATAGTTTATAATGTATACTGCCGAGGAGGACTGAAGAAAAGTCAATGTGAGAAATGAAACCAGTATCAACAGGGATTTCCAAAACTCACTCAACCCAGGAAAAGACATTCAGTTCCATGAAGAGTTGTACACCATGAAAGCATACAACATACACATTCCCTTTAATAAAGATCCCTCTGAGAAAAATTTCTCATAGACATTTTCAGTTGTCCCACCTTATAGAAAATGCCTTTAAATGTTTGAGAGCATATTACAATGACAATTTCCCAAGATTAGGCTCTGTAATGTACATGTACTGTATGCATAAACATGTTCATGTTTAAATATTGTTTTATTTCATTATTTTTGGTCTGTCAGTTTAAATGAGGTGTGACTTATAAAGGCTTGTTTCATAAGCATTACAATAATGCCTTAAAAAGCACATATGCCATGCAGAATAATATATCTTTTGTGAAGCTACATAGAATATAAGCACTGTTCATACCAGTGCTAGCTAGCTGTCTAATGATAGCAAGCTATCTACCTTAGCCAGCTATTAATTTATATAATATC
Organism: Esox niger; assembly: GCA_016801105.1. NCBI lineage: Eukaryota > Metazoa > Chordata > Actinopteri > Esociformes > Esocidae > Esox > Esox niger. The sequence goes on from JACXGJ010003593.1 coordinate 37,360, forward strand.
AACAACCTAAATGACAAAATCTAACTTAACATTAAAACTACACATTTTATTGCAATGAATACAGAGTAACTGATATTCACTGCTTGGCGGCACCACAAGTATGCATTTTATTCTACATTTAACAAGTTGATTAGGAATATGAAAACCCATGTAGGAATCTTAGAACATAAATAGATAAAATGGTCCTACTATCTTCTATTTATGTTGTGCTTGCAAATGGATTATGAAGCATAAGTTAAGCAGAATTTGTTTACACATTCAGCTCTTATTTTTGACCCCTATGTCAAACAACCATCGTTGTCCTTCACTGCCAGAGGCCCCGGAGACTTTGCCCCATATTTTCTTTAACATATTTATTGACCTCTGACCTCTATTTGTGTCACAAATGGCACCCTATAGGCCACTTGTAAACAGCTGAGCCCTTTATGGGGAACATGTAAGCAAAGTGCAGAAAAGTCACACAACAAAAATGTTTAAGGAAGGGATAAACACACACACACACACACACAGAATACAAGTCAACCCTTAAGGCTGCTTACAGAGCATCTTGCTCAATTCAAATCTAGGGCTTTCATTATGTTGACACAGGGACAGAGAAAATATTTTTGAAAAACGGACAACAGAGTATACATCCCTGGGGTTGAAGTAATTGAACTCCACATTATATAAGAAGCCTAGAAGGACATTGGTTAACTCACAAAATGAACCCTATTTTAGCCTTCTTTCAACATCTGCAGTACTTTGTACCAGAGCACTATTGGTTGCTATTTGCAAAGGATCTATTACTCACAACATCCATTAATGGATAGTCTTCATAATGTAAGCATGTTAAAGAGTTGCGGAGGCAACATTCTCACAGATTATTTGCTAAAGCTGTATTAATGTCCAACTTCAAATACAGAATGGCTAGTAAGGTCAGGTTAGTAAGCTGCAATAGGTTACCACTGGTAACAGATGGTTGAGTGGACGGTTCATATCAGGTTGGAACTACATGGTTAGTTAACTGGCCTTACAGGTAAACTATCCAAGGAAAGAATATTGCCAGCTAGAACCATTCTCTTCTTTGACCTGCTTAAAAGCAATGTTACATTAGACAGTAACAGCAAAACAAGAGTTTACTCATGCACTTAGGCAGTCCGTCCTGACCAAAAAACACATAGAGTATTCACAACAAAGCACATATTCAGCATATGGACCAAATCTGGCTGGTCCTTAGAATTGCACAAGGGTGTTATTTTCTATCACAATTTTGGATTTCAACTGGTGAAGATTGACACAGCTCCTGCTGTGCCATTCTATGCTTTTATTGCGCAGTTAAATAATATTTTCATACTTCATACTGTTTTGGAGTAATGTAAGCACTGCATTAAAGGTGAATACTATTATTTTATGTGACCCTGAAATAAGTTATTGGACCAAGTAATATGGAATCAATTATTCAGTTTTCTTTAAATATCCATAAGTGGATTTCTGTTTATGTGGACATTTTTATATTTAACATGCTCATGCCCTGATTGCTTTTCCATGATGTTTACTTAGCAGTGTGTATTGTAAGCTGTCATTTGTACTAGTTGATAAAGAAAACTCATTCTTTGATTACAGTTGAGGAATCATTATACAAGTTTCTATTTATGTTTGTAAAATGTAAGATTACTTTTTAACAAAGCACATGAATAGCAAATATACACCGAACTGATGTGGAATATTTTCCCTTGTGTAGTCTGATAATACAAATAGAACAGGTTCGGTTGGCTGGCACCTTGTATTTTTTCATTTTCACATAACACCAGGTTCGGATTGCAATCTGATTACCATGACCTTTATACTAAAGTGGCATCCTATTTTCTACCTACCTCACTATTTTTCACCCAGACTCCAATGGGACCCGGGATAACATAGGTTACCATTTAGGACTGGGACACTGTTTATAAAAGGATGATGGGTGCCTCATTCTTTGCTATGTTGTGCTCAGGAAGGAATTTGTTTGTGGTAGGTTGCTGGGCATCATGGACACTTCTATTACATGATGATGTTTGGTAGAGATGTGGGCTGAGACTAAAATGGCACCCTTTTCCCTACTGTAGTGCACTAGGTTTGATTTGACCTGTTACCTCTGGTAAAACGTTGTGTACTACCTGGGATCGAGAGTGCCATTCCAGTAACAGGAGACATGATCAGATTAATGTTATGAATTGAAAAAAGTCACATTCTTCCAACATGGGGTGATTTAATCTCCTGTATCCGACATAAACTGTTGTATCTAGTGAATAGTTAATGAATTAAAAGGACACTATGTGTTAAAAGCCTGTCACAGAAGGTTTTGTGGATAGGTAATGAAGGCAAGTTCACAGTATACTGCCACAGCTTCCCTAAACCCTTTTACATAATATAGTTAATGTGGATGGAACACAGACATCGAATCTGGCTGCAGAGTTTAACTTGTGTTGTAGCTGTCACTGTAATTTAAGTAGTCATGTTCCATTGCATTGCAAATGGAATCGCAACCTCCAGTCTCCTAGTTAGGAAGAAGAGCCAAACTTGTACCACGTTGTTATTTCAAGGTGATGACTAGGAGCATAGTAAAAAAATCAGCAAATGTGGTACAGAAACGAACAGACATTAATCACATGGTGTTAAAGACATATATTTTGTCTCATAAAATGTTCAACCACCTATATGTTGGTTGTACCTTCCAGAAATGAAATGGTTACAGGGCAGTTTGGCAAATGCCAGACTGGGTTATGTATCTTCAGCCAAGGGGGCCTATCAAAATTCCTGGTGTTATACAGAACAACGCACTAATAATGGGGGGCCTCGGGTCTGATTTATGGTCCCTGTCGGTCCCTGTACCCGCTCACACACTACCCTTTTACAAAGACAAACAATTTTCACCGAAATGTCCTTGATAGCCAAACAGTTAGAAAAATAGTTTGCAACCACAAGGTTGATCATGTGTATTTCCCCTTACAGTAACCAAATTTGAGGGCTTGAAAATACAAAAACAACCTTGACCTTATGTTACCTAACATGTGCCTGCTTAGACAAATATTCAGACTGTTTTTGTGCTGTGAAAAATTATTTTCCACGCTACTGTATTAAACGCACATAGGGAAAAAATATGCTATTTTAAAGAAAATTGTGAAAAATTATTTATCTGATTGAATAATGCAAGACATTTGAGGAAAAAAAATAGTATAATAAGGCCATTAAGTCATAAATACAGCTCCGGAATAAATTTAGCGACCACTGCACCAAAAGAGTTGAAAAGGAAGGTATTGAGTGAGGAACAGAAGGGTTAAATTAAGAGACTTTTATGACTTCATTATACTTAATTTTCTTTTTTCAAATGTCTTACATTATTCAATCATTAAATGTAATTGATGGCTAAATTATTTCCCTTCATTTTCAACCTTTTTGAAAAGGAAAGAAACGTGGCAGCGGTCTCAAAAACATTTCCGGTGCTGTATATTGTTTCAAACATTCTCCTTGTACATGCCAGAGTGCTAAACATACAGATTTCACCTTTAAAACTTAGATGTGGGATTCAAGTTTGGTCTGGAATCCAAATAAAACCCTAAAAAGGTTTCAGTCTAAAATTTTACCAGTCAGAGTATATTATAGAGGCCACACGACAAGTTGCAAACCACTCATCGGCAGTAAGAAGGACAGAGATGAGCCACAAAAGTTCTGGAACACAATCGTATGGACTGATGAGACCAAGATTAATCTCTACCCCAGTGATGGAAAGGCCAAAGTGTGGAGAAAGAAAGGAACTTCTTATGATCTGAAGCATGCAAGCTCATCTGTGAAGCATGATGGAGGTAATGTCATGGCTTGGGTGTGCATGGCTGCTTCTGGAACAGGCTCATAAATATTTATAGATGATGTAACTGATGAAGTTAGCCGCAGAATGAATTCAGAAGTGTACAGAATCACTTTGTCTGACAATTTATGGAGAAATGCATTGAAACTAATCGGCAGGATGTTTATCATGCAGCAGGACAATGACCCAAAGCAAAGTGCCATAAAAACAAAGGACTTCAAGGGAAAGGGAAAATCAATGGAAAAAAGTGGAAGGTTTTAGACTAGCCAAGTCAGTCACCTGATCTTAACCCAATAGAGCATGCATTTCACCTCCTTAAAAGGAGACTGATGGGAGAAACACACTGAACCAAACAAGAACTGAAAGAAGCTGCAGTAAAAGCCTAGAAAAGCATCGCAACAGTTTGGCGATGTCGATTTGTCGCAGGCTTGAGTCAATTATTGCAAGCAAGGGTTATGCCACCAAATATTAAATGTTATTGACTTTAAGATTATTTGTTCCTTTACTTTTGCTAACCTCAAAATGCTGTGGTCGAATGGAAACAGTGATATGTCCTAAGTTGTTTAACACATCTAGATGTGAATACCTGGAAACTAAAGCTGAAATTCTAAACTCTTGTCTCATACTCATCTTTTGACCTTAAACCCAAATGTCTTTAGTGAACAAAAACAAAGAAATGTGTCTTACCGTTCCAATACTTTTTGAAGGGACTGTACATTAAAGTTTTAATGGCCAGATTTATGAATTGAAAAGACTAGGACATTTTTGGTTTTGCACTGAACCGAACATGGATCTTTCAACACGACAAAACACACAACAGAATGGCTCAAAAAATAATAATTTGAGGATTATAGAATGGCCAGGACAAAGCCCAGATCTCAGTTTGAACGAAATGCTGTGGGGGCTTGAAGATGGCTGTGCATTCAAGAAAGCCCTCAAACATGATGCAGCACAAGCAGCAATATAATGAAGTGTGGGCAATTCATTTTCCCAGTCAATGTAAAAGCCTGAGAGACAGTTGCAAGAAACAGCTACATTGACTTATTACACCAGCTATTCAAGTAAACTTTCCAGGGGTACTTACTTTTTCACGACTGTGTGTGTACATCCCACTGCACTCGGTATTGAGTACAAATGTTGGATAACTTAGAAAAAAGTTACATCAGTAAACTGTATGCTCATTCTAACAATTGATAACAATTCTGAAAATTAAGATCTGCCTTCTTTAAGTGCTAAAGTCTTTTACACTTTAAGTATGTCATTTAGGAAGTGTTTCCTAATAAATCTGATGTTGCATAAAATTAAGCCTTATTTACTCCAGGGTGAGTGGAATATTGGAGCCAAATCAAGGCGGTCTAGGTGGCAGCTGTCTAATATAGTAAGACAATGAGAAGAACAAACAACTCATATATATGTGACTAAATGACTGGGTATATTTGTCAGACAAGTCGAGTTTCAAAATGCTGGTATTCTATACATCTTTACAGAGATTCATTGGAAGGGAGGTTGTAGTATGTCTTTGTAGTTTGGGAGGAGTTTTCACTTAGATATGTTAGAAATCAGCCATGTCGTATAGTGGTAGTAATAATAACTCACGTACTCAGTTGTCAAGGGAGAGAGTATTCAATGTTTATTGCAGCATATTGATAGTCTATTAGCACATGATGTTACAGGCTCAAACTCTTCTCTACTCTCGTTGTCTCTCTCTACTCTCTCAACTGTAATGTGGGGTACAAGCTGTTAAATACCTTGAGGAGCGTGTTTACCTAGCATAGCCAAGACAGTAACCCCCACACCAAATGGTCTATGTAAACATTCCTGAGATTACCAGAGAGCATCCTACAAGGAGAAACTAAACAAAGGGTTTCCCTGTTTATCTCAATATCTAGGCACATTCACTTCTAATGAAACGTACATTCATATTGTAGTTGTTAATGCTCAGATCCCACAGTTAGTTACTGAGGGGATAGCTGGGAAAACATATGCCAGGAATGTATCCTTCATGATAAATCAATACATTGATATGATTTGACTCCATATTGTTGATAAATATATGCAATCATAGTGACCATAATATCCAAGCAGTTCTTGGTGAAGGCAGCTACTCTTTCATCACAAGCCAAACATTAAAATGTCAGGTGTTTCATGGCCTGTGCAAATTCGCAAATCCTCAATACTTCCTTCTCTTCAGTCAAGTGCAGAAGAAAAATGCAGTCCGGAACTCAGGGTTGACCAGTCTTATCACTTTGATTTACATATATATGTGTGTGTGTGTGTGTGTGTGTGCTTATATCAGTTGTCATAAGCATCCATAATGTGTAGGTTGTTTAACACATACCATACAATAAACTGGCATGTGTTCCTGGGGCCACAAAGAATGTTACAAAACCAGGACTCAAAGATGACAAGTCAATGACATGGGTTTCCCCCTAACCAGACTGCTTTGAAATCTCAGGCATTACAAGTCTGACAACTTAGACATATATGTGTGTAATTATCAGTAGCCCCTACGAATCTTGAGTATGAATATGAATGCAGAATTCTATCAAAATCTATGTTTCAAAGGAATCCAATTTATTCCAATCAAGTAATAAAGTTGCAGTTACCAAACAGTTACATACCACCAATATTCAGCTTCCTCAAAAATGTGATTAGAATCTACTAATTATACCAAAAGTGTCTAAAACGCATGGCAGCACATATGTGTGCTAGGAGTGTCCGTTAGCATTGACTCCTAACTCCACAACGTGTTGGGAAGTCTCTCTAAAAAAAAAAAACTCCTAAATATGACTACAACACAACGTGGGAGGTTTCTTTAAAGAGAACAAAATCAAATAACTTTTTGAGATATGGCTACTTAAATCCTTAAAGCATATATCTAAACACTCCCCACAATAGTCGTTAGCATTACTTCAACATGGCAAACACAATGAAACACACAGTACAGGAACAGTCCCACTGGCTCAATGCAAAATTATCAAATATACTGGGCAATGCTGCCATTTCTGTCAGACATACAACAAGGACAATCATTTCTACAATGTTCTTGTGATGTTTGGTCTATAACCCGTACAGTACAGTAAAGCATATTCAGCCCTTTATGGGGAACATGGGATATCCAAACTACACACTAGAGATACAGTACATTTCCACAATATCATGCATTTTGTTACATTCCAGTTTGCTCAGAGTTTCACACCTCAGATCTTTAGAGAAGCGAATGTTACCCAGAACACTAACATCACCAAGGGTGTGTTGGAGACTTGGTGGGCCAGACAGTCCACTTCATCAAATGCACTTACACGCTTCCTCAACAGACATTTCTCATTACACTTCCTTTTTTACCAAATCTTTAAAGTCATGTGTGGGCTTCCTCCATGTTTGGGTATATGTTACAATAGTGTCAAATTATAAGATACAGTTGGCATCTCTTGTCAGTGCCCCATAAGACAGGCAATATGTATGTTGATGCATCCTAAAATCGTTTTTTACAGAAAAACATCCAACAGAAAAAAACCTGTTATGGCTCATAATTGCTTTGTCTTAGGATATATTAGATATCCTTGACGAAAAAAACAAACACTGGCATTGTCAAAAAGTCTTTGTGACGGTGTGTTCTATATCCACTGGGATTGAATCTAAGGCAGTCCTAACACTGTTATCGACATGTGGGTATGGCATCCAAAACATATCCCTTCCCGCTGCAGTGCTTTTTTAATGTTGTGTGTACGTTTACCCTCCCCAACCTATACAAACCACCAGAGTTGATCAACAAATCTTGAGTTGCAATTTGTTCAGCCATACTGTATGTCCTCTCATTTCCAAAAAGGTTGGACTTTCCCCACCACTGCCATTATACATTTAACACTGTTGGAAAACGACGGGAAATATCTTAACACATTTCTATAGTTTGAAACTAACTCAATCTCATGTTTCACCAGATTGGTTGCCAATGCCAAAAAGACATTTGTAGCAATTGCTTCATTCATGCACAATTTAGTTCTGGCAAAGGGTATATAATGTAGTATGCATAGATGCCCTATTGCACAGCTATATTGTAGTCAGTTTTGGATGATTCTGCTATGCTAAAAGAAAGTTCTCACTGTGCTGGAGTCTGCATTCCAGGATCATTTAGTTTTTTTGTACCTTGATGTCGTTTATGTTAACCCCCACTAGTAACTGAAAATGTGTGATTGCAGATTTTGCATGTCGCAAATGTTTGATCATGGTTTAATGGTCGTATGATGGCAAAATGAAATTGGTTATTGTAATGTAATTTGCGTTTCTTTAAGTGACATGTTGTATTTTGTTTCCTGCTAGCTACTTACCTTATTGTTATTTTCTTTCTTTCTTTTTCAGTCAGACTCTTCCACTACAGCCTTTGTCCTTGTTGTTGTCATTTTTTCAAGTCTTTTCTCCAACCTGGACCTGTCTTTAAAAATGTGCTCTTCTCCTGTCCATGTTCCTTATTAACTTACTGTCCTTTCCCTCTCCTCTCAGACCTTGTCTCCTTACTATAATGACAAAATACTGAAAAGTCTGGTTTGACAGAAATTCTAGTTTTATAGCAAATGACATAGCTCATTTTTGGTCTATGCCTTCCTATTTGGATTAAGTATGAGAAATGAATAGGTAAATAATTCTTCAATCAAATATGCTTCAAGCAATATACATGTTTCAGTCTCCGTATTTCATGTTCCCTGTAAACAGGTTACCAACACCGTACGTATTGCTCCACTGCCAACCCCTCCATCCCTTATTGAATTATGTAGACTTTTAGAACACAGATGTCGATCAGGAATCAATGCTGTGTAGTGCAGTGTGGAGCTAAATCCATCTCTGTCAAGACAGATGGTCTGGCATGGTCAAAGCCACCTGGGAACTGCATGCACAGCTGAAACAACAACCAAGAACAAACAGCACATTAAAATAAGCATCTCAGTCTTTAATCACTTACTGGGATTGGATGAACCGCTGTGCGGTCCCTGCACTTCTGTGGGTGTGTGCTTGGGTCACACTTCAGAATAAAGTACTATTTGTAAAGGATTAATAGAGACTTTTAGTGGAAAAGCTTGTTTCTACTACTCCCTGACATCTTCGTCATCAATTTGAAAGATTCCAACAGAATTGGATTACTAGGGTTGTAATCAAGTTGCCTGGGAGTATTGGAGACAAGCTTTGGAACTGTATTTTAAGCAACATTGTTGTGCCCTGGATGCTATTGAAAATGAGCAGGGCATTAAGGTCAAAACTCTGAGGCTCACTAATAAGCAGGTCAAAACCCCAAACCATAATCATTTGGGTGGGTAACGGTCTTCCTTGGCTCAATCCCAAAAACTTGATTTTGAATAAAACAGACAGAAGAAGAAGAGTTGTCTCATGCTTACATTTGATTTGGCCAAGTGTATTGGGAATCAAGACGGATGGCAGTTGGCAGGCATATACTGGTTTTGGAGTTTTATGAAGCACAACCCAGAATTATCCCTCTAAATTTCACGAGCAAGGGAGCTTCCAATATTGTGTAGGCCCCACCAGGGTGATATGAATGAAGAAATGCAAAATTACAAACTACACTGCTCAAAACAATGAAGGGAACACTGGCTGGGGGCCATCGTCAAGAACTGGCAGGAAATAGATGCCTCTAGGCATCTCTGTGTTTAGTGTCAGGTGTCCCCGATGAGAGGCAGCTGGCTTGCATTTTGAACTACAAAACCTGCCTGAGCATACTTCCACCACTCACCAATCTGTGATAGAAAAACTGACCATATAGAATGGAAGTAGCAGGTAAGCCCTCAAACCCTAGTGCCCGGCCTACAGCCGTTGCCCAGAGTCCTGCCCGGCCTACAGCCGTTGCCCAGAGTCCTGCCCGGCCTACGGCCGTTGCCCAGATTCCTGCCCGGCCTACAGCCGTCGTCCAGAGTCCTGCCAGGTGCTATGTCCTGTTCTGGGGGCAGAGACTCCGCCTTTGTCAGTGCTACGTCCATCTGGAAGGATAAGGAGAGAACAATTGACTGTGGCCACCAACTACAAAATCATTCCCTGTTTGGGGTTTGTCTTGCTGTTACCTCTCCAGTGCACCTGTTGTCACTTTCATTTGCACCAAAACAGGTGACTCTGATTCACAATCACTTAAGCTTCCTAATTGGACTGATTGGTATCCTTGAAGTATAACTGACTTGGTGTCATACTGTGATGATTACATGTTCCCTTAACTTTTTTGAGCAGTGTATTTAAAACCATTCGCTCACGTGTCTAAAAACGGATAATGTCTAGACTTATCCACATGATAACAGTTTTGTTCCACTGTACTACATGGGATGTTATGAAATAGCAAATGACATGGAATTACGGAACTTTATTGTGAGTGTCCCAAAAGTGTTTCTGTAGCTGTTCTACAGATTATCTACTGAAAATCAGTAACATTTGAACTATCTACTATCAGTCTCCTAAACTTAACCATAAACCTAAAGCCAACCTTAACCTGTAAATAAAATGTTGTGCTAAACCTAACTTTGAAAGCAAGCTGTTTATCTAGAGAATAAATAGAGAGGTTAATTTCAAGCACTGTAGGAATACACAGGCTGACATGGACCTTAAAGTGTGCTGTGTTCGCAGTATTTCTCCTTGACATACATCCATGTACCAAACTTACTTAAGCTATTCATTCATCTCAGCTACCTCCACATGTTGCATACAATTTTATATATAAGCATAACATTGCTCATAGTAATCCATTGCTGTTCCCTTGTTCTCTGATTATATATATTTTAAAGCACACTATTGTATTTTCCTATTTCTATTTTTGTCAAATACAATATTTGAAATCGAATTGTAATTACCTTGTTAATCAACGTGTTGAAAATGAACCTGAGAGGAAACTCTGTGCACCTTGGTTGAGCCTCATGTGCCTGGTGACTAGCCTGCTGTGCTCTCAGCTGACCTTTTCCCTGGGCACGTCTCAGACAGTTGGAGCCTAGACAAGGTCGATAGACACCACTGAGGAATAGCGGGGAGTGATGTCACACAGACTCCTGCATGGAAGAGGGAGTGTGGGTAGAAAGACAGACACAGTGCAGGAGTAGAAACAGTCATCAGAAATATTGGCACCCTTCATGAAATTGACCAAAAGTGAATGCACAAAATAACACAAACAATGAGTCGTATGTTGGGTTCAAACATAAGGGGGAGCTGTATACTTTCATTACAAAACGGTAAAATGTTTTCCAAGTGGAGAAGTTATTATGTATTCCGATTTTTTTCTGCAAAACATTTTAAAATTATTGGCACTCCTGAAGAATATTCACAACCCTGTTACGATTTTTTTTGTATACAAACATGTAGACACATACACAGATATACAGACAGGTGACAAATTAAAGGGAAAGCAGTATATGTACAGTATTAGTATTATTTTTCATCCTTACAAGCTGTGGGAAGTGATTGCCAACCCGGAAGCTGCAAGCACTATGCTCTATACATTTGCTGTTACCACCCTATAGTGGTCATGTTCTCTGAATAAACCTTGGTCTAAAATGTACTGCCACAGCTCTGGATCACTTTCCTAATGTGCATCCCAAATACAGCCCGATTTTCAAAAACGTTGTGACGCTGCGTAAAATGCAAATAAAAACAATGCAATGATGTGCAAAACATTTATAACCATATTTCATAGAAAATTGTAAAAAGACAACACATCAAATTATGAAACAAAGACATTTTATTGTTCTTGGATTTTTAATTTGATGCCAGCAACATGTTTCACAAACGTTGGGATGGGGGCATGTTTACCACAGAGTTTCATCATCTCTTTTTTTGACAGAACTCGTTAAAAGAAGCGTTTGAGAACTGAAGAGACCAATTGCTGTAGTTTTGAAAGTGAAATGTATTACCATTCTTGCTTGGTATATAATTTCAGCTGGTCAACAGTTCGGGGTCTTTTCTGACGTATTTCATAAAATGCTAAATATTGTCAGTGGGTGACAGGTCTGGTCTGCAGGCCAGTTTAGCACCCAGACTCTTTTGCTATGGAGCCATGCTGTTGTAATATGTGCAGAATGTGGTTTGGAATTGTCTTGCTTAAATTTCCCTGAAAAGAACATCTGGATGGCAGCATATATTTCTCCAAAACCTGTGTATATTGTTAAGCATATATGGTGCCTTCACAGATAACCATGTCACCCATGCCAATTAACCTAATTAGTTGTGTGAGGGGGCTCGAGTCCCCCTCTCACAACGAGCGTTGCTGGTTTTAGCATTACTCAACTTTCCCAGTGTGTAATGCTAAAACAGGGAAAGCAGTTTTTCATATTGCTGGCATCAAATACAAAGTGGGCATATAGTTTTCAAGAAGCAATAACATTTGTTCCATCATTTCATATGTTGTCATTGTACTGTTTTGTATTGAATACAGGTTTTAAATGTTGGGCCTCTACTTAACCACCTCAGGGGCCACAGGACACGAGAGGGTATTGGCCCTCATCACCTGCCTCGCCGGCCAAGCACTGGAGTTTGGGATTCAGAGAGGGGACCCGGGAGGCACCTGGAGCGGTGCACATTCTGTAGCAGTAGGGGGCTATATGCGGCGTATTGCTACCTGCGCCTTTCGGGTCCAGGAAGCGGCAGCACAGGTGCTCATGCATGACCTTCAACCCCACTGTCTACCACACAAGCACTCGTTCCTGTGTTTTTTTCTAGGTTCCCTACCTCTGCCCCGCTTAAGGCCCTCAGATTTGGGGGCAGTGGACAATTTCATAGACAAGTCACTGGCAAGCACCTTACGCATTCCACTGACCACGCTCAGATAGCCATTGCCTGGCCATCCTCTGGACAACCAGCCGTTAGGGTGGGGTTTCCTGCGTCAGGCCACCATTCCGGTTACAATGACAACTCAGTACACACACACCGAACAGATTCCCTTCTACGTTATAGACACCCCCTCCTGTCGCGTTGTGTTAGGGCTTCCCTGGTTGTCTGTGCATAACCCTTGTGTGTCTTGTCCCCCCGTAGGTCCATCGAGAGGTGGTCGCATGTGTGTATGGGAAGGTGTGTTCCGTTTTCGCTGAATGCCACCACGGTGGAAAGTCCAGACAGTGCCCCCGACATTCCCATCCCACTGGAATATTCCAACCTCTCGCAGGCTTTCTCCAAGGCCAAGGCCTCCAAATTGCCACCCCATCAGTCCTGGGATTGTGCCATTGATCTCTTACCAGGAACTGTACTGCCCAGGGGTCGGGTGTTTCGCTAGTTATTACCGGAGGTTAATTCGTGGCTTTGGTAAGGTTGTGGCCCCGATCGCCTCCCTGTTAAAGGGGGGGCGGCCAGGCTGCGTTGGACAACTAGTTGAAGGACCTGTTCTCCTTGTGACTTGTGCTGGCTCACCCCCACCCGTCGTTGCCGTTCATGGTAGAGGTGGCTGCGTCTGAGACCGGGGTGGGGGCGGTGCTGTAACAACGATCTGGCACGCTCTGCCCCTGCATTTTTTTTTCTTAGAAACTGATGCCCGCCGAACGGAACTACGACGTCGGTGATCGTGAGCTGGTGGCTGTCATCAAGGTCCTTATGTCATGGTGGTACTGGCGGTGGCGGGGTTCCCTTCATAAATTGGGAGGGGTACGGCCCGGAGGAGCTGTTCTGGGTCCCGGCCCGGGACGTCCTCCATCCTGATCTCCTGCAAGACTTCCATATGTAGGCTCTCTCTGGCTCTCTCAGGGGTCGTCCCCGGGGTCAGGGGCTCCGCGCCGCCAGAGCTGCGCTTTGGGGGGGTACTGTCACGACTCCCTCCCCTGGGGCTCCCCCTGCTGGTGCGCCTGGGCTCCGGATGTCGGAGTCACCGGCCTTTTGAAGCCACCACCCCCGTCCCACTGCAACATCAGGCACACCTGTTCATTGTTGTGTGTGATTACATTAGGTATATGTCTGTCTGTGTGCTAGGGGGGAGTTGTGGGTTATTGTTTGTTGGCACGTTCTGCTCTTGACGTGATTCCATTTTCCTAAAGTACCTTGTCTCTTAGCTCTACAGAGCTCGCCTTTCTTGGTCGTCCTCATATGCATGCTCAACTTAATTAAACGGTGGCAAGCTAAACCCCTGCATGTGACTCCTACTGCCTGAAGCCAGAGCGTGACCTGCACATCATTGCATTCTGTTATTCTTCACATTTTAAAAAGTTTCCCAACTTTTTTGGTAGTAAAAAAAAAAAAAAAAAGAGGTTATGTAAAAGTCTGTTATGAAAATCTATGCTTTTTAGTGGGTCTCACTCTCCAAGAACTGTATTGATGCCTCTGAACTGTTTATGTCTCACTTAATAAATACCTATGAGGTTATGGAACAGTTTATGGAGATGGCCGACTTGGTGTGCCTTAACAATGAGCAGAGCGAACAGGATTAAGATCAAGATCATGGGAGTAGGATGAAGAGTATATATCTGGATCAGAGACTTCCTGTTGTGCAGGTCTGTTCAGTGGGGTGAGTGGGGACCGTGTCCACTAAGTACATATGTAGTGGAGAATGGAATCTGATATGGGAGGGTGATCAGTCCGGTACTGTTCTAGCTGCAACAGAGTATCACAGGATTTCGTGACATCTACACAAATTCTGTATTAGAAAATCGTCAAGCACACGTAAATAACGTTTATTTCGTGTGCAGTACACGATTTTACGGATCTTGGTTTCATGTATATTACACAACTTCCTTCATAATGTTTTTCTGCAACAACGTGTGTATTACATGAACATCTTTATAATGCATTTAATACAACACATCGGCTATTGATCCCACATTTGCTGTAGCTGTCAGGAATTGTGGAAGACTGGAGAGATGGAGCCCCCACGTCCTGATTAACACGCTCCACCTGCCCGTTGGACTGTGGGTGGTAGCCCGAGGTCAGGCTGACCGAGACCCCCAGGTGCTGCATAAAAGCTTTCCACACCCTGGATGTAAACTGGGGGCCCCGGTCCGACACAATGTCCTCTGGCACCCCATAGTGCCGGAAGACGTGTGTAAAGAGAGCCTCGGCGGTTTGCAGGGCCGTGGGGAGACCGGGCAGAGGCAGGAGACGACAGGTCTTAGAAAAGCGGTCCACAACGACCAGGATGGTGGTATTGCCCTGGGAAAGGGGAAGATCCGTTAGAAAATCGACAGACAGGTGGTTCCATGGCCGTTGTGGAATGGGTAAGGGGTGCAACTTACCCATAGGCAGGTGTCGGGGTGCCTTACTCTGGGCGCACACAGAGCAGGAAGAGACGTACACCCTCACGTCCTTAGCCAAGGTGGGCCACCAGTACTTCACGGCCAGAGCCCGCAGCGTCTGCCCGATACCAGGATGACCGGAGGAGGGAGAGGTGTGGGC